>VZTJ01006074.1:816194-835867 GCA_013397795.1 Orthonyx spaldingii
ATATGTATAGATATATATATATATATATATATATATATAGACTGGAGGAATTACACTTTTTTTGGAAGTATAAGCAATTTTTTCAAATGACTCAGAGGCATGAAGAATAGGATAATAAATTGAGCTTGAGAGAAGGAAAAGAAATTATTCATCTTCTGTTTGTATTTTGTATGAGGAAATAGTGCCTGGTTAATACTGGTTTCCAGTGACAGTTGAATAGCACTTCCTAATTAGGATTCTGGGAAAGTGACACAAAGGAGGTAGATTAGTTCTCTTTTACCACATTTGCATCCAGTGATCAAAAATGCTGGCTAGAATTGGTGAATAATGACTCTTGCAGTGGATGATGGCATCTGTAGAGAGCCAAAAAATTGCTGACTGAGTATTGCTTTTATAGAAATTCAAGTTGTGCAGAATTAAAAACTCTTAGGCTGCATGTTGCTATGGATAATTTGTTCAAACATGGAAGGAAACATTTCCTCTCTGCCTTCCTACCTGTTCTCCTTTTCTGAAAATGGGATATACTAAAATACATCAGATTGCTAAAAAGAGATGTAAGGAGGATATGTGAAGAAAAGGATTTGATTCCTGATGTTTAGAGCACAAAGGCCTGCATTCTTACATTCTTAGAATATTTGTGTTTAGCATCAGGTGAGATAACTCATTTCCTTCACAACAAAACCCAGATATATTGACAAGGGGATGTGAATTGTGCTGTTTAAAGAATTTCTGTATCCTATTTCCTTTTATAAAGCTGCCATAATTTGCTAATAAAATGTTGTGTATTCAGTTCTATTTTTTAATTAGAACACTTAATTAGAACGCTTTCTATAGATTAAAAAATAATTGGCACTTATATTTATTCAAATAAAATATAAAAGATTTTTTTAACACCTAAAGTAATCAAATTGGGTAATAGAGAGTCTAATAGTTTTTTGGGCCTAAATATGCTTTGATGTGAGAGAAAGAAGAGAGATACATCCCTTTATAAATAGCAAGATGGGAGATGGGTACAGGTGTGTATAGTTGGGAATTTTTTTTTTTTTTTTGAAAACATAGGTGATGAAAAAGTTTAGCTATTAAAAGAATATTAAAGTTAACAGTGCAAATTAGTAATATTAATTTATACATCTTCTGGGGCATGTTGCAAAAGGTGAGAATCTTTCTGGGTGCTCACTATTGGAGGAGTTGTGAACCTGAGTGTAGGCTTTTAAAGTACCCTAACAGTTAACTGCATTGGCAAACTAATGATATCTTTTGTCATTGTATTAATGATAATCACATTTCTGCCTTCCCTTCCCTTTGTGTGTTAGAATGTATATGAATATTTGTTTCAGGTTATTGGCTGGAGTTTTTTTCCCCTCTATTTGTCTTGATTTTCTATGTGTATCTAGCTCTATGGCAACAAGTCAACCTCTCCACTTGGGTGAATACTGAAGCCACTGAGTATGAAAACTGAAGTTTTCTTTGCAGCTTTGACTTTGCTCCATTTAGTTTGGTGATTGGTGCTGGTTTTTTCTATTTGTGTGTTTGCTTGTTTTTAAACCTCCAGTGCTCTTGAAATTTTGTGTATTTTTTTATGCTATGTGAAATATTAATCCTCTTACTCTCATACCACATTGAGGTCATGAGCAGAATGTATGTAAGTTAGTTCCTGCATTTAATTATTTCAGGTAGAGAGGAGGTTTGTCTCTGTGCTTGAATATCTAGAGTAGCTGGTTATCTTTGACCTGTGACTTTTCAAAATGACACTGGCAGCAGAAAAGGTTCTCTTAGATTCAGATACATTAATATTACATTTAGCAGTTGTAAGTTAGAGTTGCTTTTCTCTGATGACTTTGATCAAAAATGTTCAATTGTGTTCATGTTTGTATTTTGTAATTAAGAAAGTAGTGAAGTAATATTCCATAAGGCAATAGCAGGGTTTGGTTTTTTTAACTTTAGGTGAATTTGTGTTTGATTGGGATTACTATATTTAGAGATCCATGGTTTTCAGAATTTTTATTTGAAGGAATGGTTCAGGTGGTGTTATGTTTAAACAGCAGGTAGACAAGGAAATCTTAGTGATTCTACCCTAAGAAAAATGTCAAGTAATTAGGAAGAAAATAAGCATGTTTTTACTGTTTACATGGACTGTCATGTAAATCCCAGGACAGTTGTCAAAATAATTTAGCAGTTGAAAGCAAAGCTATTTCCAAGTCTTTCAGTACCTGTATTGAGAAATACCTATCATAGTCTGAAAACCTTAGCATCAAAGAATCATTTAGGTTGGAAAAGACATTTAAGATCATTCAGTCCAGTTATAAGCCAGTGTTTCTCTTGAAAGAAAAAAGGACTGGGCCAGACATCCTAGTACTAGTGCAGGAATTAAATAAAAGGAAACAACCCTAACCTCATAATCCTATGGTTATCAACTGGATTACTCTACATTAGTGATTTAATGAGGACCCTAAATGTCCTGCAAATGTCTCTGTGGTTTTTAGAAAGGTCTGTTTTACTTAAGAAATATCAGATGAATAAATCAGTTCATTACTTAGGGGACATATGAGTCTTGCCTCCACCTGGGAGGAAGAAATCCATAATACTTTCTTGTCCAGTTACATATGTAGCATGACAGCAAGCTTGTAAAAATGGCCTTGGCGTATATAGAGTGCAAAACCAAAAGGTTTGGGTAGGTAAAGTCAGGTTTCTTAAAAGCCATTTCAAGGATTTTGGGATGGGAGGTTTAACTGACCCTTGTTTTGAAATAAGTCTTAGCCTCTCAGCCCATTTCCAAAGAATCTCCACTGGAAAATCTCACCTGTCAGGAAAGCAAGGTTTACAAAAGGATAGCTAATGACACTTACTTTAGGAGCTGTAGAATATCTGTTTGTTCGTAAATTAAATTTTATTTCAACTTAAATTTTCTAATTGGTAAATTTTATTTCTAAACAAAATATTTATCATAGATATGGATTGACTGTGTATGTGTATTTAGGCTTCTGTTTTCAATCTGTGTAACTTTTAATGTCTAAGTAGGTGTTATCTGTCAAGCGTTGAAGCAGGACTCAGATATAAAAATATCCCTTCCTTTCTAAACATAATTTAAAATGTGACATGTGCATGTGTTACATTTGTGTGTGCATATGGATTAACAGATAGTTATAGAAAATATACTAAAATAGCAGGTTTGATTACATGGAAATCTGGAAATCTGGCTTGATTAATTACTGTTGTAAATTGTTGTGGCACTGTGCCAACTTGTGAGTGCATTGCTCTAATGGAGTGACAACTGCTGAGGGGAGGAAGCTGCATCTCAGTCTCAAAGTTGATAGCACAGTAGGAGAAATGGTTGGCTGTGGTTGTGTGCTTGCAGGGTTGTTTTTAAAAACAAGCAAACAAGCCCAAATAAATAAATGACAACCCCTCACAAACAAACAAACAAACAAAGCCCTCACTGCTAGTGCTTCCCCCCTGCCCAACTTGCCTCAAGAAATGCATCTAAACCTTGGAAACCAGTTCAGGTCATTGAGAGCACAGTGATCACAGATCACAGGGAGTTTCTCTGTGGATTTTTAGGTGTGTCTTCGCACACCTAACTGAGAAAGCAAAAGCAGCATGTCTGTGGTTTGGGTGGAGCATTTGATGGGAATACCTTAGACAGTAAGTGTTTGATTACTTTCATTTTAAATTAAGTCTCAGAATTTTCAGTATTTTCAAGAGAAAAAATGCCCAGTACTGCTCAGGGTATCTGACAGACTAGGGAATGGCTAGTTGCATTTATTAGGTCAAAAGACAGCAGAATGTACTTTTAGTTTTCCAGTCAGCTTTCAGAGAGTTTTGTTTTGCTTACTATTGAGATGTACAATGAAGTCATCTTTCTAGAAAAGATAATTCATTGGGTTTTTTGGATGTCATTAATGTCTAGAAAAAGTCACAAGATTTGTCTTGGAAGAACTGTGGATGTTTTAGGTAGGTTGTATACTTTGGAATTGACTAACCTTTACATTAAACTACAGTGTGGAAATAATTTTTCTTGAAAGACAGTGCTGAGGCTTATTCAGTCCAGTTCTGTTTTGCAGTACAATTGTGCAGTTCTGCTGAAACCAGTGCAATAGAAATCAGTGTGGCTTTCTTGTATCACAGTGTGGGGTGTAACTCCTTTTCTGAGCTTTGATAAAAGAAATGTTCTACATGTGTGTACATTTTCTTAAAATACTTCTATCATTTTGGGGTCACAGACATTTCTGAGTCAGGGTCAGAGAGCTGTTTTCTTCTACTTGTCTTGTAGCTATGGAGTATGGATTAATGGCAGGTACTTAACCTGGCTTCAGATATACTGGATAAAGACAAACTGGAATTTACATCTCTAACTGCATCTTAATAAATTGGAAATTGAGGTAATGTTTGTAATTTTAATCAAGTGATAATTTCTGAACTAATTTTGTCTCTGGCTGGTGACATTTAATGGTGAAGAGAAATTAACAGTAAGAACTATCTAAGTTCCATCTGAAGAAAGGTTTGAAGTGTGTTGATAGATTTTTACATATTCACTTAAACATAAAAGTAAAATAGTCTTGTTAAAAGTGGCATTTGAGTAGGTGTAGGATTGAATTAGTTTATGACAGTAATCTGAATTAACTCTGGTCCACTAGAAAAAATGGCAAGTAGTGAACAATTTTCAAGCATTGATTCCACCTAGCGGTAAAAAAATATTATTACTGGTTTACATAATACGTATTCAGAATAACGTGAAGTTCCTGTTATATATAAAGAAAGAGGAATTAAACTGTCTCTTTTGTAACATTATTTACACGTGCAGTACTGCAAAGGCTGTTTAGAGTAGGCAGCTAGAATTTGAACACTTCACTGATTGATACTGATAGGGATGGTTTAGATAATGTTTCAAACATATGTACTCTCTCCAAATTAAAAAAAATAATTGCACAACTGAGTGAGGGTAATGGGGACTTTGTACAGGTTTTAAGAAGTCCTTTTTGTGTGTGTATACGTGTCAAAAACAGGCTTTTGTGGTTTGGGGTTTTTTGGGGATTTTCTTTTTTTCTTAAATAGATCAGTCTTTGGAGTAGAAGTTTGAATTCAGGTAACATTAAGGGTGTGGATGTGGGTTGGGAATTCCTGGCACAATCATCAGAGATTTTGCAATGAACCATGGTGGAGAGATGCACTTGGGGAACACTCACCTGGCAAAATATTGACTTGGCTAAGTTCCCAGAACTGGTTCAGAATGGATCTGCAAAGTTCATCCTGTGGGCACAGGGAGAGGGTGACGTGTGCTGGGGAGAGGCTGAAGGAAGGCAGGGCTCCTGCCTCTGGAGGTGATACCAGTGTGTGCCAGGCAGTAATGACTACACCGATGGTCGCTTTGTGTAATGCAGTCTGGGAAGAGCACATGATGCAAACTCCTTTCCTCTGTAAAATATTGCCCAACTACTCTTTAGCAACTGAAAAACTTGACGCCTTCCAATTACAACAACATGTGAAACTATCTTATCCCCAGCTGATGCAGGCCCAGTATAAAAATGATGTTTATCCTTGTAACACCTGTATGTGACAATTAACATGTAAGACAGTAACACAGCTGATTCTGACTGATGTATGTAGACTGTCTTTTTTTTCCCCTTTTCATTTATAGGTACTTGTTTCACAGTGGCAATCCAGAGCATCCAGGAGACATACTTCTAAACACGACTGTAGAAGTTTTGCCTTTTCAGGTATGAATTTTTTGATTTGTGTCTTCTTCATTACAGGATAAAAGCAAAGTCTCTTTATTGACTTTTTTAACAGGGTGAGGAGACATAAGTGCTTCTTTTAACTGTATGAACTTGATGTTCTGATGTTCTCATACTTTTCCTTCTTTTAATTGAATTTGTTCACAGAAGACTATTGTAACCATTCAGATGTTCATTCAGGATGCAGTCTGCTACAAGTGCTGTTGGTAATTTGGAGGTGAACAAGGTCATTTTCTTCCAGTTCATTGCTACTATTTAAACCAAAAAAATAAACAGTCTTCCCACTCATTTGTATTTTGGGAAATGGGAAACCTAAATCAATCTGCTTTTTGACTTAGTAAAAAAGTCTTAGTTCAGGGATTGACACACATCCAAACCCACTAGATACTGAAATATACAGATTCTTAAACAGAATGTGTATCTTTCTCCTGATATCTGATTTTTTCCCCTCATAAATCAGTCAGTTTTACCACAGGAGAGCACTATACTATCTAAAGTATATTCTTGTTTGAAGTCAGATGGTATGGGTTCTTTTTCTTCAACTAGATATTACAGCTGTTTATATCACAAAAGTCTGAGAGGATTAAGATACTACTTCAGACAGGTTTATTTTATTTAGTATTAAAATGGCAAAGTATTTCTATCTTCTCCCATATACCTGGTGTAGGAATCTTGAAATCTTGAATCTTGAAATGGCAATCAAAATTGCCATATGTTGCATCTTTTTTTTTTTAACTTTCTTTTATTTCTTTAAAGTAAATAATCGTGAAAGAGGGCACATCTCCATTTTCCCAGTCTATCTTCCTTGGAGCGAGCAAAAATAGGAAATTCTTGCTATGCCCATCCTTAAAAAGAAATTTGTTAGTTTGATTCTAATTATACAACATGACATGTGGGATATTATATCATAAGATTTGAGGGTTTTGTTTCTCAAGACCTGTGGAAATACATTCAACCACAAAAACAGCAGCAGCCCTCACTTCATCTAAGCCCAAGATAGAAGAATGCACAAGATAATGAGCAAAAATGTGCATCAGGCATCTCTTTTTTTGGGTTTACTTGGCTGTGAAATGTCCCTCAAACTGGAGCATCCCTTAAGGAAAGTAATGCTACAGAGGTTCTATTGCTATTGATGCAATTTGTGGAAAAGGAAAACAGAAAATTCTGCATCTGGTCTGTTCCTAAGCCACTGTCAGCAGAAAATATTGTCAGTGTGAGGACAGCAGCTCGTGAGGGCCCTGTTTCTCCATCCTGGACTTCAGCAGAGCTAAAGCCCGTTCAGGTATTTTAACCCTGATCTTCCTTAAGTAGAATTCAGAAAAACAAAAAACAACCCTTAGAAATCAGAGTGCCCCCAGACTGGCTTTTTCTGGGACTCAAGCAGCATACTAAAAAAAAAACTTCAAGACAAAAACTGCCCCAAAACCCAAACAACAACAACTACAAAAAAGAAAACCAAAACACCCGCCCCCCCAAATAAATAAAACCAAAAAAATCCCTGCCACTTTTTCAGCTGCCTCACTTCAAAGTAGGAATTAAAAAAAAAAAAAAACAAAAACAAAAGCTGATCAATTTAATCTCCATTTTGTCAAGCATTTATAGTTAATTCCTGGGAAATTCTTAGAGTGGATTTTTCAGCATTGGATCATGGTAGTAATTTTCAAGCTGTTTTTCAAGCTCTGCTCTACCATTATTTTTTTTTTTTTTTGTGCTTATTGAAAAAACCTTACTGATCCCCATCCATTTCAGTGAGGCAGCGATAATTGTGGTGCTTCCCTCACTGGTCTGATGGCTTTCCATCTCACCCAAAGTCTTAGAGGAAAAAGTAGACTGTAAGTTTTCATCTATCTAAGAGAGAAAGCTCTTGTTAAGCCACAGAAACAGAAGGCAGGATCCTGCCTTTGCTTTTCTCCTACTGTGTATGCCAGTATCTGCTAAATATTCTGTTCACATGCCAGTTACCATGCGAGTTATATGGGGCACTTAGAGTACTTCTTTTTTCTCCTTTGAAGCCAAGTATTGTTCAGTTCTGGAACACTGCTGCTCTTTCTTATTTCCTTCGTGTTGGCTTGTCTAAGGCTATAAATAATTGTATTCCAGGCTGGTTCTTAATTATTTGGAAAAAATGGATGCTGAATATATAAGAAGAGTGCACTCACATTTGTCTTTCTCTGGCAAAGTCGTATGTTAAAATAAATTATCTCATTTATGCCTTGTTGTTCTAGAATGAAGAACTGGTATTAAGCAAAGAAACCAAAGACAAACGCTTGGAGGATGGTTATTTCAGGATAGGTATGTAACAGTAGAAAAAAAAAGTGTATTCTTACTATTGCAACTGTTAAAGACATCTTCATTAAAGCCAAAACAAACCTAAACCTGAGTTTTGATCATTCAGTTTTGGGTACGTGACCCTGTAGGCTTTACTGAATATTGTATCCACTATTTCTTTTCAGAGATTGATGTACTAAACAGAGATCTCTTGTGACTCTTAGTTGTAGTGCAGCTACATCCAATTTTTCTGCCAGGATTGATCACCTAGATTATAATTGGGAAACTTCCAGGTTGTGTAAGATCACCTCTTCTGTCCTGTGACAGCACAAGTGCTTTGGTGTGAACTGCGTGCTTGGCCTGGATTTGAACCCACCCTACAGACACTCAGCTGTCTCGTCACAGGATGAGACTGGCATTTCAACAGCCAAGTGGCTGTTGGGGAAGGTGCCTGAATACATGTTGTCAAGGAAGAGAAATTTTACTCATGAATTTTAATTAGTTGCTGGACACAGTTTGGGCAATCTGTTAAAATGGGAACACTTTTTTTGTCATAGTAAATTACAGTTGTCTATATGGTTTAACTGTGAAGTCTAAGTGGGCTTTTAAATTGAATTCTTACTCATCCTAATATAATTGAAGATGCTTTAAATGGGAATATGTTACGCATGAATGATATCCCTTGTCTTTAATCCTCCTTGAAAACACATAAGCCGAAGGCGTCGTGTTTAGTCACATGATATTAAATGAACACCTGTGCCAAAATCTTCACAGAGTTTGAGGTGTTAATGCCTTTAGGCAGTTTCAAAGCTTTTATTCTTATGTGTAATCCTGTTTAGATTGGTGGGCGCTGATGATGTGCCCCATATTGTTTGCTGCTGCAAAACTGGATCTGATGTCAAAATCACTCACTGCCTTTTGTTTTGGGAACGATACTGGTTTCACCTGTGAATTGTGATACTACAGATACATTTTCTGGATTTTGTACCTCCGTTTGTTGAACGGGACTTAACTGAGGACGTACTTTTGCTTCTTTTGCAGGGAAGTTTGAAAATGGTGTAGCTGAAGGAACAGTTGACCCCAGCCTAAACCCTATTTCATCATTCCGGCTTTCCGTGATACAAAATTCAGCCGTTTGGGCAATTCTGAATGAGGTAAGAGGTGGCAGAACATTTAAAAACAACCAGTGAATGGGAGGTATCTTCATTCTGTTTTGAGCTCAGACTTTTGGCTAACACCAAAAATAGTTACCTTTATTACTGAGAAATGTAATACACTAAACCGTGACTTACTTTTTCTGATTCTCTATTTCAGATTCATATTAAAAAGATTACAAACTGATCAAGGAAATCGGCTTTAGAGGAAAAATAAAGAATCCTTGAAAACTCTTCCTATAAAATCTGACATCCTTAGCAAGTCACAAATTGAAAATACTGAGCATGCACCTTATTCCAAATGTCATTCTTTTTCACTTGAACTCTACCTCTTGTGAAATCTACTGTAGATGAGAAGATTGTATTTACCCCTTCTTATCTGATCCATCCAGAAACTGATGCTCCACACTGATAACGTTCGTCCGAGGCCCGAGTTGTCCTCCACTGTAATGTGACTTTACCATCTTATGGTTACAGAACCCTGCTATGCTTAACCTGTACTATTTTGATAGTATAGTAATATAGAGTTGTACATATTGTTACATTCCTTGAAGAAGAAAAAAATATAATTATTGTTAAATAAGTTTTATGAAGGGGGTACTTTCGGAGTTCCATTTATTTTCTATGACAAGAACCCTCTTTTGTAGACTGTCAGGGATATATATTAAAAATGTTAGGGATATTTAATTTATTAAAATAATTTGAAAAGTACATATTTTTATGCAGTAAAATTTTAAATTGATATAGTTTTTTTATGAATTCTCTAGTTTAAGTTATCTTTCTACATTTTTCTTTGGAGATGCAAACATAAATTAATACCATATTTCAAATATACTGCCATGTTTAAAAAAACAAGATTAAGTTTCTAAATTATGTAGTTTTATACACAGAATCTGAATGATGTTCAGAGGCATAAACAGAGTTCTGAAGAGCATTATTCTTTGGGGCTATGAAATTCCACTATGTACAGTTTGTAGCCACATAAAAAGCATGTTGAAATGTCTTGTTTCATATTGTGTACTAAATCTGCAGTGATTTTAGATTGAATCCATTGCATTTTAGAAGAATTTTTTTTTTACTTCAAACCAGTTCTTTCTAAAAATATTTGTAAACATTTCCTAGGCTGAACAAATTCATTTTCTGTACTGAAGAAAATCATTCTCTAGCTTTGCTTTGGAGTGACAAGAAGTTACCTTTTACCAAAAGAATGAACAGTAGATACATTTGATCTACAGAGGCCTCCTTTTAAAAAGTTGTGTTATTGCAGTGTTTATTTTGGATACATTAGTGAATAGTTACAGTTTATTTTCTTCCTTTGTTTAAGAACAAGGTCTTAGTTTGACTCCTTTATGGATCAGTATGGTAACTTGCACTAACTTTATAGTAGGAACTGAATTTGGCCTCAAGTTGTACCCTCCTTTTCATTTCAAGGGAAACAACTGATCTTAAATGAATCAGAAATTTGGTCAGGAACAGAACGTGGTCTGGATTACAATCAGAGTGGAATTGCTGCAGTACTAATGCTGCTGCTTTTTTTAAGAGTCCTTCTGCTTAGGTGCTTAAGTGTAAGGACTCAGGCATGGGAAGATTTCAGTTAGTCAGAAATGGCCAGAAAAGGAGAGGCAGGAATTCCTCTCTTTCATAGGAATGAAGTGCCTGATTGACATGAGAGGGAGGCATCCTCCTTGACTTGGGTATTATCAACTGTGCTGTGAACCAGCCTCCTGGAACTGACATCTCAAAAGCTGGCCAAAAAAACACACTCTGCTATCCCCAATACAGAATCATAGAGTCAGTTAAGTTGGAAAAGGCCTTTAATGTCTTTGTGATCAGGGCACAGATGCACAAAACCTGTTGCAGGTTCCCTGATATAGAGCAGGGGTGTTGAATTTGTACTTCCCCATTAAAGTTTGGCTGATAGATTCGGCCTCTGTTTCATTATATGTTTATAAAGAGCAGGAGCCTAAACCTGTCTCTTCAGCACTGCAAGCCCTCACCACTGGGTTACAGAGTCAACCTGTCTTCTCTTCTGCCTTGTTGGAGAATTGTGCCATAGCTGTGACAGTTCAGCAATATTCAGGTTGAAGAACTTAACTTCTTCTACAGACTGTTGTCATTTTGGTTTAGCTGTGTTGTCTGGGACACAGGGAAGACAAGATCTGTACACAAAAGTAAGACCTTTTGTTTAGACTGACTGGTGTAAGTTCAAAAAAAGTTAGATACCAGGCAGACCTTGTCTAATTTTCCTGATTGCATCAGGTGGTGTAAATAAAACATTACTTGGAAAGCTTGTGTTGCCCATAGGGACTGTGGGCATAAGCTAAGCACTGGTCACATAAATGGAGTTTATTCTTGGATTTGGGAATGTGGGTGACTAGGCTCTGAATCCTGTGTGACTCTAGCCTTTGTGGTGCTACAGCCCCACTTGTTTCCTGTACAATGCCCTGCCATCAAATTACCGACATGCAATGGCTTTTTATCACACGAGCTAGCAAAGGTCTGAGAAAGTATTTAGGTTTTCTTCTCAGCTATGTCTGTGAATGAATGATGCAAGTTATTTAAACTAGGGTTATTTATTACAATCCAGACTGCAGAAATACATTAGATATTGCAGTTTCTTAATATAATTAGTTTTGCTGACGGTGACCTTTTCCATTTTTCCCTGAGTCCAGAAGTTTACTGGTACCACTTATTTAAGAACACTGTGTCCTTATTCTCAAAGCATCACTGTTCCTGATGTTTCACAGTAGTTAAGATGAATCGTTGCTAATATATTTAAATACACAGAACTCGTATCACATTGATTGCAAGACTCTGGTTAGTAGTATATTTAGTTTTCAAAGATGTTGAGAAGAATTTATCCAAGACAACAAATTAACTAGTGCGTGGTAAAATGCGGGTTGTTTTCTAAAGATTGGTGCATTTTTATTACATCGTAGTAGTGGGAGTTGAAAATACTCTGGGCTGCTTTAATACTTTAAATGTTCCTGAGCTTGTAGGCTCTGTAGATAAATGTGCCACGTTAATACAAATTATATTTCATAGATCCAAGTAAATTCAGAACTGGTGTAATCAGGTGGTTCTGTAAATTTGCTTGGACATTTTGCTGAGAAATAGAAAAAGCAAGGAAAATATTTTCTATCTTAATTATTTCTGCAGACAGCTATTTTGAGCTTTGTACCTTTAAATTCCAATCCCTGAGTCAGGCTAAAGTGGTGGAAGTCTCCTTCCTGGAAGTATGGTGAAGTAAGAACACTTGGGCTGTTTGGCTCATCAGCCTTCAGCTCAGGCACTCCTTGTCACTGGGTCTACACCAGTGGGGCCGGTGTCTCCTGCACGTCTCCATTGTATGTGACAGTATTACCATAACAGATGTTAAACAGCATCTTAAACCTATTACCTGGTTTTGGGGAGGTTTTCCCTACATGTATTCAATTCCAAGTTCTTTTTGTTGTGACCTTAAAAATCCCCTGGAGGCTGCTGAGTCTTACAGTTATCCAATAATGGAAAATGTTTCAAAATAAACTGCACTATCCTATGCTCCTGTTAGCTCCTTCTGATGCTATCAAAGCTTCAGAAAAGCAGACTGTTGTGAAACCAAAGGCATAGCCAGAAACCTTCATTATTTGGGCAAATGAACTTCCTATACTGGATGCCAGTCAGACTGGCCGATGTGAACACTTGCTTTTCTGACCTGATCAGGATTGCTTGGGACCAAGGAAACACAAGACTGTCGGTGTAATCTTGCTTTGCTCATTCAGTGGGTCATCCTACTGAAAACTTTGTAAATAATGTGCACAGGATGTGATAATTAAAGAGTGTTTCTAATGTGCTGTATAAGGCTTTGAGCTTTTGCAGGCATCTCAAACGTGTGTTTTCATTGATGGAAAAATTTCCTATCGATATACTCATTTTTTCTGTACTT
Source organism: Orthonyx spaldingii (assembly GCA_013397795.1). Lineage (NCBI taxonomy): Eukaryota > Metazoa > Chordata > Aves > Passeriformes > Orthonychidae > Orthonyx > Orthonyx spaldingii. The sequence continues at coordinate 829,274 of VZTJ01006074.1, forward strand.
AAAGATGGCGTAGAAAAACTCAGATGTGATTCATGGACCAAGAAAAGACTGGAGTCTTCTGTCGTATCACTGCTTATGTAGCTGTTTCAAAGCAGTTTTTAAATACTTTGAGTCAGTTCAGAGCAAAGCAGTTTATACTTTGCCTGTGCAAAACACAGTTCCTTGAATGAGCTGAAGTGTGATTAGTCTTTGGAAAAATTAAACAACTGTGTAACAGTTTCCTTCTTTTTGGTTTTTTTCCCAAATATGTTATACTTTCAGTAATCTCTGTATTTTGTTGGAAATACTCGCTCCAGATGAAGTATCATAGTAATTTGTAGTTCACCTCTGACATGGAAAGTATTATTTTAGTCTTGTGGGAGAAAAATGAAAGCTTTTCAAACCTTGCTCCCCTAAAATACATGAACCCAAGGTTCTATATTTGTTCTTACTAGGAAGGATGTATTCCGAAAAAGCTAGAACAAGTAACTGTAGCTAGAAAGGAGAAAAAAATTCCTTGTGTTTTTAAATCATCTTTACAATCACCAGCATAAGGCTGAAAAGTTATTAAACAACTGGTGTTTTCAAGCTAGCATTGATTGCTGATGTAAAACACACAGCCCATGGAGACCTGGTGAATTTGTCTTTGACTATCACCTTTCTCACCATAGTGGTCTCTAAAGGGTTTTGCTAAATTCTGTAAACAGTGAGCTGCTAGAAGTTAAAGTAGCTTAATTTTGAGAAGAAGCCTTCTTTCAAGGGGGAAAAACTTCAATATCTCTAAAGGGAAGGTACACAGGCCCCGAGTCCTTCAAAGGTATCGCACCATAGGGCACTAAATATGAAGTATTTTTACTGTTGAGCTGAAGTAGGTGACGACTGATGTTAGGATTCCTGTTAGGGAAAAGATGTACAAGTAGGCTGCAGCTGCCTGCAGGACGGGAGCTCTGCTGTTAGCCAGCAAGGGAGCAGATCCTGACTGGAATCCTTCACCTTCCATGGATCAGCAGTTCAGTGCTTTCCTTGTTTAAGGGAGAACGTTGCTCAGCGTCTGCTGAGAGGGAAACATGAATCTCTTCAAGCCTTAACAGTGGCTGAAACACACAGTACTGTAAGATGCACTGCCAGCATATTTGGTATTTTAAGATAAATTATAGTTTTTCCTTAGAGATCAAATTCTAGTATTGAAATTGTCTTACTGTAACCAGTTTACTCTTGTGTTGTTTTGGAAACTGAACCCTAGTGCCCATGTTTCATGCTGAACACTGCACGGGAAAGCTGTCATCTTCACTTTCCATAAGATATTGTTTGTGATGGTCAGTTTATACTTCTGCCTTGTGGACTTCACAGCTGCAGGCATTGCCATGAGCCCACCCTTGTAGCCAAACCAGCTTGTACTTCCCTTCCATGTTCATTGACCTGCCACTCAGAATGGTGGATGTAGTAGTACCCACTGGACTGCTAGAGATTGCGTTTAAAAACTTGCTGCTATCTTTGGAAACCTGATATATGGGTCATGTTAATTGTGCCTTTCATCACTGTTTCTTCTATGTGCCAGAGTTGTCCATGTATATTTGAAGTAGTCACTAAAGTAAATCTGCTCTCACAATCTTTCATACAAGGAGAGGACAGATCTGGATCTCGAGACAGTTGTTGCTTTACCATCGCAACACTATTGAGATGTGTACTTTCACAGAGTCCCAAGGCAAGGTATTCCAATACTACTCTTCAATAAAACTGCTTTTTGGTGTCACTTAAACCCCCCATAATGTAGAGCTTATGCCAGTACGTGCAAAGTATCTGCAGTAAGAGTTATGCTACATAGACTTCTTGCAGTTAAATTTAAGCTACAGAAATGTACAAGTAACTTGTTTTTAGGAATGTACTGCGAAAGTATTTGAACAAAATTGCTAACATGTTTACTGTTGTAAATATTTTAATAAAAAAGGACACTTCAAACTTTTTTACACAATTATCTACAATAAAGAGAATTTACAACCATTTACAAAATGTTCTTAATTTTTTCTTTACTGTCAAAATGGCTAAGGTAGCAACAAAATAAACATTAGATACATGAAGTCCTGGTTTTATTTCACTCTGTATTTATAAAAGGAACAAAGCATCTTGGTGAAGTTCCATCCACATGCTAATGAGATCAAATAGAGCATGATGAGAAGTGCAAAGGGATACAAAAGAACAGCTGTGTTCTTCAAAAAGGGCAGTGCTGAAACAGAAGCAATATTGAAGCAAGCATAAAGTAGTGCTCTTTAAAAAAGGGGCTTCACGTAGAGTAGCCTTGGGGCAAGGCAGCAATAAAAAATAGTTCTGCTCTGCTGTCCTCCTCAGACATTTCTGCCCTACTAGTCCTACTGTTATCACAAAATGCCTTGGGGAACTGTTTTACCTAAAACTGTGGTCTTAAACTCATTACAGAATTTTTATCTAATGCAAACATCTTCAAGTGGATTTACAAAGGAACAAGAAAATAAAGTTGTGGTGCTACAGGTCTAATACAAGAAGGGAATTTGGTGAGGTGGAGAATATAAATTCTTTGGTTAAGATGTCCACCCAGCTGAAAACATGGATGGTACATTTCTATCAAACATCATTTCCCACAAAGAAAGAATTACTTCAACACGCAGCTGAGCCTCTGCTTTACAAAAAATAGGCTAAGATCAAATTAATAGGCTGAAAACGTGCTCTTGTTTTTAGTCAAACAAATACAAAAGAAGTTGATGTTACTCACCACTGTATCCTAGGAATGTCACGTAGATGTAATAGCCAATTGCAATCAGCCATAATGTATTCCCAACAAAATACCCAATGACAGAATCAGATATGATGACATCTGCAAGAGATAACTGCTCTCAGCTGTTTTGATAGTGCAGCATTTTGAAGCAGAGAGCTCAAAGTATTCTACTTACAGTTGATGAAGAACAGCTGGATAAAATGCAGAATGACTAGAAGTGGGTAGAAAGCATTCAGATGTACATCAAAAGCATATCCCCACTCCACATCATAATCTCTGTTCTGCTGCTTCACTAAGTACTTATTTGAAATGAACCTACATGAAAAGATATTTGAGACTGTTGTTAATATGAATCTAAAAAGCTGACTGACAAAACATAGGATTGATGTAGTAAATCATATGTGATCCCAACTCTCCACTGCAAAGTTTCTGCTGTCTGCGAGAAAAAACATTCAAGAATCATGCAGACCAGACTATTGTTAAAACAGTTTTGTTGAAACTATCATCACATCTCCTGCACGCTACAGGCAGCTGAAGTACCCTGCAGGTAATACAGAAACAAAGCTTCTTTGTAAGGAAGAGATCAGTGCTACAATTTATCAGTGCAGCCATAAGCTGCCACTTCTCTCTGTACAGACAAGGAGATGACTTCAGTGAAGTGCTTGGACAGGATCAGCACACCTCACACAGAGATCTTTTATTTCATCTCTGCAGAACTGATGCACTGCAAGGACAGGAGGAGGGCAGGAGAGTGCTCGTAACATGTGCCTGTTCTTCCTGAAAAGAAGTGCAAATGCAATGTGCATTGCTCCGTATTACACGCTACTGAAGGGGCCTCAAGACTCTTTCCTTAAGTTCTGCTGAGAAAAATATTTACCCCACTTAGAAGAGGAACTAGAAGTCAATACATGCTCAGAAGTAAGAGATCAGAGTTTTCATAGAAGTTTCCTCTGACTTACTCTTTCTGCCAAGGGTGGGGTCCCAAAGAGGCAGTGCCTGGGTGCAAGGTGACGAGAGGTGAGGCAAGGAATCATTAGGAATGGGGTGAGATTTTGGGAAAAAAGGTGAGTCTGCACTGGAATAATGCACTTGAGCCAAACTCAAGCCAGGTGACTGGTATTGAGGCCTGCAGGAAGCTGACTAAAAGATAGAGGAAAATGAGCAAATCCTGAAGTCTTCCGGGCTTAGGAGACTGCATCCTGAGGCACAAATTGCTGGAGCATGGGATCAGGGAACACTACTATAAGCTCTTCCCCAAGCAATTTATGGATCACTGTCCCAGACAGGAGCATAGGTCAGGTGGATCTTTCATCTATCAGCTACATTTCTTTTATGTGCCTCATTCTCAAATTTGCAATTACAAGCAGGAGTTCCTGAGGCCACTGTCAGGATTTATCCCTTTTCCAATCATCACCACTTTAAAATGTCAGCTCCATTGCTAAGAACTCTTAAATGCCCTTGCTTTCTTAAGTTCCTTGTAAAATAAAAATTCTTTCTGTGGTGCCCTCCCCTTGCTGCAGCACAGAAACAGCAGCTTCCTGTCATGTCATGGTTCCCTCACTGCTTCAGGACACATCTGTGGTGCTGATGAGGCCTGGGTTGTAAAATGACCTGCTCCTGCCTCTCTACTTCTGCAAGTCTCTGGACAGCAGAGGATAAAACTGGCAATGACTACCAACAAAGCAAAAAGCTGCCAAGCACAGGACAGAACAGACGTGGCTGTAGTGGCACCAGCTACAATCTTCACCAAGCAGCATGGGCCAAGCATAAATTGCGCTACTTAAACAGAATCATCCTCAGGCTTTACACTACTTGACTTTTTCATTCATTATTTTGATTGAACAGCTTTTTTTTTTAAACACCTTTTTTTTTTATTTGGCATTACTGCTGAACATTAACCAGCTCAAGAAGAAATAAAAAAAGCTAGAATGTTCATCATAATACAGACCTTCTGACCATTTATCTTTGTAGGCAATTGTAAAGAAAGAAGTGTGTTCTTTTTTAAGGTATCATTTTGAAACAATTACTACAACAGCATAAAACCTATAGTCAATACTTGTGTATATGTTTACCCCAAAGAACCAAGTGTCTCACAAACAGCAACAGACAACTCAGCTTCAGAAATCACTACTTACCACATCAGAGTTGCAATCAGGAGGCCAACACCTACGCAGTCTATGAATACAACCCAAAGTAGCAGTTTTACTGTTTCAAAAAAACCCATGTCCAGCACAAATCCAAATCCTACAGTAGACACTGAAAGCAGAAAAATATTATTAAAGTCAGCTGTGGAAAAGAAAGCATGAGATCTTAAACTGATGGGGGTTTTTTGAGGAATCTCCAGTTTCCTTTTCATTTTTCCCCCGAGATTTTCAGTCCAATAGCTCACTTTTTTTCCACCAAAAACTAGATATAATGCAATTTATTCATAATATGAACACTCATCTGTACTTGGGTCTAATTGTAATGGTCCACCCAAACTATTTTTTTAAAAATTCACACAATGCTACAATAGAACATTCTTTGTTTTATAAAAGCTCCTTGTTAACTCAAACCACGTGTGTAGTTCTATGTCAGTTAAGAGTTTTTCTATTACAAGCAGCAACACACTATTTAATAGAAGGCAACTGAGATAATACCGAATTTGCAGTTCAGTCATTTATATGAGCCACTTTTTTTATAGCTTAATTCTGCAATATACAGAATCTCACCAGGGCCTTTATAGTAAAAACAGTGTTTTATCCATAATATTCAGGTAAACCAAATATTCGGTATTTTTTAACAAAAACACTGCTGTGTGGCATAGGGTTTTCTTACTGTCTGTAAAGTTACAGTAAACTATGCAGTTTAAAGTGCAACAGAAAAGGAGTTGCAACAGAGAGATCAAGTCAAGACTAGAGAGTACTACTTAAGCCTACTCTGATTTCTACTTCCCACCTTAACTTCAAAACGGCTAGGCCTTTCTCTTCTGTTCTACTTTGATTACAAGACCATCCATACAGATTGGTCCTTTTCATGTGTGTGTTATTAGAAGGAAAATAAATGTTCCTCCCTAAACTTTCCCTCCCTCTTCCTTATGCTGCCTGTTCACCTGCACTCACCGCAGAGCCAGATACTGAGCAGCACTAGGAAAGCAGGATCGTCTCTCGCCCATTGGTCCTTTGTCTGTTTTCTGTAGTGAAAGTTCCTGTAAACCCTCTGTGGTGAAGTGAACAGGTAAAGCATCTGCCAAAGTGCAAACTCGAAGTCCATCTGTCGGAAGTGGAAGAGCCTCCGGAGGTACTTGTAGCGTTTTGCTCCGGCCGTGTGCCTCGCAGCATCTCTGGGGCTCAGAACACCATTGCCCTGGCTCCCAGAATTAACCAAAGTGGTTGGCAGCATCTTGCTAAAGAAAGAATTTCAAAAGATGTATTTGATTTTGCACATAATAAAGGCTACAAATAAAATCATGTGATACCAGCCACGTCCGCAGTGCTGAAGTGACAAAAACTGAGCACAAGTATAAACAATGACATTTGTTGGAGCAAGTCCAGAGGAGGCCATGGAGTTGGTAAGAGGGCTGGAGACATGGCCCTTATGAAGACAGGCCGAGAGAGTTGGGGCAGTTCGGCCTGGAGAAGAGAAGATTGCGTGGAGGCCTCCTAGCAGCTTCCAAGTATCTGAAGGGGGAAAACAGGGAAGCTGGGACACTTCACCAAGAACTGTAGTGATAGGAGAAGTAGTAACGGGTACAAACTGGGTACAAACTGAAACAGGGGAAATTTAGGTTAGGTATAAGGAAGAAATTCTTTACTGTGGGGGTGGAGAGGCACTGACACAGGCTGCTCAGGGAGGTTGTGGATGCCCCAACCCTGACAGCGTTCAAG
>VZTJ01006074.1:836005-846435 GCA_013397795.1 Orthonyx spaldingii
GGCCCGGCCGTCGCTGCTGACAAACATCCGCCCCCCCCTCAGCGGGGCCCGCGCTCAGCCCCGGGCCGGGCAGCGCCGCACCCCCAGTGCCCCGCCCCGCGCTGAGGGTCTCACCTGCTGCCCCGGCCCGCGGCGCGACCCCCGCCCCGCCCGGCACCGCCGCCACGGCCGCCTCCCGCAGCCTTCCGGCTCTGTCCGCGGCGCAGGCGCTCGGGATCCCGCCCGGAGCCGCCCCGTCCCTTCCTGCCCCCGCCGGAAGCGGCCGCGGCGCCCGGGATGGCGGCGGCCGGCAGTGGTGGCCGCGGGGCGGGCGGCAGCGGGGCGTAGCGCCGGGCTCGCCGCCATGCCCAAGTACTACGAGGATAAGGAGGAGGACGGGCGCGCCTGCGACGGCGTGAGGGAGGACCTGCGGCAGTGCCTGCTGGAGAGCCCCTGCGTCCTGCAGGTGAGCGCCGCTGCCCTCCCGGGGCACGGACTGCAGGGCGCCCTTTCCCGGCCTTGTACCTCGTGTTTGCAGCAGTTTAGGGAATTACAGCTCCAGAGGAGAGTACAGGTCACCGTAGCGAAGCGAAATCCCCAGTGAACTTCTCTGAAGTTGGAACTAAATTATTCTGAATAGCCCCTTCCAACCCAACTTCGCTCGGTTGGCCAGAGCGTGGTGCTAATAACGCCAAGGTCGTGGCTCCGATCCCTGTTTGGCCTTCCCTTAAGGGCTGGACTGGATGATCTTTGTGGGTGCCTTCCAACTCAGAATATTCAGTGGTTCTGTTCTGTTCTATGATTCTATGAAATATTTTGATGTCCCTTTGACGAGCTGCAGAAATCAAAAATTTAATCCTTTCTTTTATCATCTACTAGGAAAACAAAAGCCCTAAACAATGCTTGAGGGAAGGACATTGTAGGAGTTTGCAAGTGACATTCTTTGCATGCAAAAGATCAATGGTAAGTGTGGTGTGTCTTCTCCTACTGGCCTGGATGTTTCCTGTCCTTTTCTCCCTCTTTTGAAGAAAAACACTTTATTTCAGTAAGGCAGGTGTCATTAAGCAGAACAGCTCTTGCCTTTGAATCCTGATTAAACAATGGATGTTGTACTCAGTTCTCATGAAGAAGAAGCTGTAGAGTAGGAAAAACTGGAAAAATGCATGTTTAAATTGGATTAGACTTAGAATGTCATAGGTAAGTGAAGGTAGGTATTTTCACTATTCTTTTTAGTAAAGTTTTGGTTTAAAAAAATATTAGTAGATCAGGTAATTGTAATTTAAAATAGCGACAAGCTATTTTTGTCTGTAAGGTCATTCAGAAACATCTATACAGAAAACATTTAAATTAAATGAAGTGAGACTTTCACTGTTGAAGCAGGGTCTTGCACTGAATTCACATTGAGTCATTAATTTTCTTGGAGTACTAGAACTCGTGACAAATAACAGTTTGGTTTTTTATATAATGAATTATCCCATATGGTAATGACAAATCATTTTTAAAAATGTAATTAGATAAAGTTTTCCCTATTTTGATAGGAGTTCCATGTCAGAATTTTTTTGCTTGTTTTTCCATACCATTTAAAATATATTTAAGATGTGGTAAAGAAGGTATTAAAACTTTCTAAGCATGAGAAGTGCAGGGTTGATTTTTATTTTTAGCTGATGTGATACATAATGAAGAGTGTAAAGCTGAAATGGTACATTAAATTTTTCTTCTGTTTTGTATTAGTCATAGCAGCTTTTTGTACCTCTCCTCTATGAAGCATATTAATCCATAAAGTGACAAATTATTATTTCTGTGGACAGGAAAACACTGTGTATTGAAAGTTTGAGATATCTATATAAAGCTGCAGTAGCAACATATGTATCTCCAGGTGAAGGGCCTGTATTTTTCTTTCTGTGAATTGTTGAGGGAGTCTGATGAAACTAAGTTTCTAGCTAAATGCCTCCAGTCATGCAGGAAGAGGCCTGGCTCTTAAATGATTTAACTGTCCCAAATGTTAAGGCTGTTGAGTGATGTTTTTCTTGTCCTGTTAATTCTGTAAATTTCTATAATCAAGCTCAGTCAAATTTGTTATTTGTTATAACAGTGAAACTTAAAGAGTGTCCAAAACCAAGTTAGACACTAATTACAGATATAATTTACAGTATGCTAAAATCATCAGGGGTTTTGCCTAGATGCTGTTTTCTTTTCAAGGAAAGAGAAAGTCTTATCAGAGGGGTAAACTTTGGTATGCTTTAGGTGTTGAAGTAGTGCCAAGGTTTAAAGTGACAGCTGCTTGGTTATTGGACAAGGTGTGTCATTGTGAGTACCTCTTTACGAATTTTGCTGCAGTTCTGAATTCTGGAAGAAGGTTAGTTAATGGTGGTAAAAAACCCTCCTCAGTCTAATACCAGAATATGGCTGAGTTGCAATCTGTCACTGCCATCTTCAAGACTGGCTATCTAAATTCAGGAGAATGCCCCCAAGATCAAAGTATGTATTTTTGCTGTATTGGGAAAGAACTTGCAATTTAGCTTCTGTAAGTACTTTACTGTGACTTATTTTAGCTTTATCATCATCTTTAGACTTTCATTAAATGCTTTTTCTGTAATTGCCAAGAATAAACTTGCAGATTTTACAAGCTGAATATTATTTCAGTTTTTACTGATTTATTTCTAATTTTTCCAGAAACTTTGTGTATTTAAGTTATCCCTCCCCTTATGGACATTTGCAGTGACTCCCACTTCAACCAAATCTGAATTTTCCTCCTTCAGTTTATCAGTTACATTTGCAAAACTGATCTAAGCAGATTTATACTATCTTGTTTTTCATGTGTTCCTTGCTGTCCTACTGTACTGTTCTGTCATTTATGTTGTGTTTATTTCAGAATGCACAGGAAGCTTATCACATAATTTTTGTTTTGTGTGAAGTTTAAGATCATATAATGTCTCTTGCATCGGAATCCCCTGTGGCTTGTTGGCTACATCACTAGTTTTCTTCTGCTTTATTCTGGCCTTTGTTCTGATGTTACAAAGTGCCAAGGTAGCACTAACACTCTGCAATACTTCTTTTGCAAAATACCTGCTCTTAATGTATTGACTTCAATTTTCAGTTGGATGCCAGGGCAAGATTCAGAGGAAGGAAGGGATACTGAAGTCCTTGTCAACAGACCTAGCCATGGGAATTCAGGGTTCATCAGCACTCTACACAAAACAGAGACTAAAGTAAGAAGATGGTACCTGCTGCATCCTTTCATGCAGTGTTTTCGTGGAAGGTATCTGTTCCTGAATATTCCAGCAGATTGACCTGAATGTGCATTTAAATGTTAAAAAGAAGGCAAGCATGAAGCTGCAAATGCTGGCCAAAATGGGTACTTGTCTTGTGCTGCAATAAAAATGTGAAATCCAGAACAAGCTGCAGAAGTTATCATTCTGTTTTGAAGTGAAGTTGTCTTTTGTGACTTTACTGTAAATTCTGATCATCCTTTACGATTAGAAATAATACAAGGTATGGAACTGGGAGTTCACTTGATGTGTTGAGGAGGAGTTTCCTTAGTAGATGGGTATCCCAGAGGGTTTCTCAGAACAGAATTATTTTCAGAGATGAGGAGTTGACCAAGGTTGTAAAATGTGTGTGCAAACTGCTTCCTTTCCAGTAGGTTTGCTACCCAATGAACCTGTAATAGATGGGAGTGGTGATGTTTTTCAGTCCCACGCTGGTAAGGAAGTGGGATTTATGGGAGTAAGAAGCATTAAATAGTGCTTAAACCATGACTGTCACCAATGTTAACGGGTTCTGTATAAGAACTGTTTTTCCCAAGGAACATTTCCTTTTTCTTCCTTCAGTGTCCCTGCCTCTATAAGCCTTTAAGAAACAAATGCTAGTGTAACTCTTACAGGTGGAAACTCAAATAACTTCAGGCAAGCTGATTAGAAACACGATGAGAAAACAGTGAGAGGGGAGAGAGCTGTAGTAACTTCTTTCCTTGGCCGAAGCTTATAACCAAGTGTCTGATTTACATTCAGTCTGAACAGATGCATGCAAGACTTATTGTTTCCAAAATTGATGACTTCAGTGACTGAGCACATGTTGACTATTTAATTCTGTCTGTCTTAAGCAACTGTTCTGTAATGAGTCAGAGAATGTTTATATTCCTTGTATGTGTAGGACTTTATTTTTGCCATCTAAATCAACTCTGATTTCATATTTTCATGTTCTGTTGATCATATGGGATCTAGTTCATTTGTTCAAGTGCTGTAAGTGTCCTTTGTTTTCCACAGCCTAGTTACCATATTATCTCTTTACGTACACTAAAGTGATAATCGATGTCTGTAAGAGTATTTTTAACTTAAAACTAATTCCAAAGTATTACTCACAAGCCTTTTCCATGGGAAAAAAAAATAAAAAAGGTACTAAAAATAAATATAAAGGCACATAGCAGGTATTTAAATGTCAGTTAGAGAGAAGAGTAGGAATAGTATGTGGGTTTGGTAGTCAAGGACTCTTCCATGGTCTGCCCTACTGCAGGGGTTTGTAGGTTGATGGTTCAAGTGATCTTTATTCCTTTCTCAGCTATAATCACTAATCCTCACCTAATGGTGCTGCAGCAACTCCTTTTGGAAGGGAGCAGAAAGATTGCTACATCATAGACAGACACAGTTATTTTTAGTAATTGGCTTGATCCGGTGGAGATCAAGTGTTAAAATTTGATCTATTGGATATTTAAGGATTTAATAATTAAAAGAATACATGTATTATTTGATCCAATAGAACGTTAGTGTCAAAACTTCCTAATGGTTCACTAAACTACCTATGACAGTATGAAAATACTGTAATAGGTATCAAAATACTGATTTGCTCAAGAGACTATTGTTCAATTCCAATATTGTGTAACATAATACTCTGTCTAAAGATAAGTAATTATATAATTGTCTTGGGACTTTGAGTGTTGTCCTACTTGAGAGATATTAGTGCTTCTTTTGGGAAAAGTAATTCATTTCATCAATGCCCTAAGTCCTATGCATTTGATTACAGCTTTTTCCCTAATACAGAAAATGTTTTTATTTAAAGATATGTTGATGCTTTTGTCTTGTGCCTTGTGCTACACTACTGGCTTTTACTAAAAAGTGCGTGTTTCTGTTCTTTGGTAGATTTTGCAAGATGAAATCTGTGAAATTGGTTGTTGAGGACAAATGGTTGACATGGCGCCAAAAGGCTTATAGACAGTCCTAATAATTTGTATTGAATAAGTAAAGAACACAGTTTGCAAAGACCCTTCACTGCTGTTCTTGTTCCTCCCGTTTGTTTTCCATGATGGAGAGTCAGAGGGTGCTAAATGCTGTGGCGAATGGCATCGCAGGCTGTGCCTCTCTCTGTGTTAGGACCTGTCTGTGTTACAACATCACGTTTCAACAATTAAAATGTTCTGTCTGTGGTCCAATCCTGCCAACACAGTTGTATTTACAGAGCTGTAAACACATAATGCAGAACTGCTCACGTGTTTATGATGATAAAAAGTAGGCTGTGGTCATTTACTCTGAAAATTCTTTAGGCCGTTAACTGTTCTTTCAAATTAGTACAGAGCGATGAGCGTATGAGTCTGTTTAATGAAGGCCCGTGTGTACATATGTTGAAAAGTGAGAAAAAGGGGTTGGTGTTTAAAAAGTATCACACATTTAGTATTTAAGTTGTGCCTGTTAGAACACATCTTTAAAAAAACCCTCACTTTTGAAATATTTTCTGCTTCCAAAATGGGTGCATTTGTATTAGAAAGAGCTTCATTATTCACTGGGTGGCATAAGAAATTGGTTGTCCAGTCTCTCTTCGCTCTTAAAGTTTCTGGAGAGTAGCAGGTTTGGATGAGATGCTTTTTTTCAAAGAAAACATTTAAAATAATATTTTTTCAGTGAAAGCCTGGAACAAACTAGATTGATACCTTCTACTCATAAGAGCATTAAATGAAGTCATCATCTAAAAATGCAGCCACAGAATGTAGGTGGCAAGCAGTATCTGTTGTTTAAGCCTGTGGTTAGAAAACTTACAGTACTGTTGCAGCTTTGTTAACTTGATGAATTTTATTCTGCCTTGATATATGAATGCATTGTAAATATGTGTCTCGTTGTCTAAAGCTAAAGAGCACAACAACTTAATTCCCGTCATAAATTGTAGTTGACAGAATAATAACCAGAAACCTTAAGATCCTTTCTCATTTTTATTTTTCCAAATCTGCCTGCTGAATTTTCTGTCTCTGACATGGTTCTATTGCAGATATCTTCAGAAAATCATTAAGCAGTTGTTTCTGTAAGTGGCACACTCCACAATGACTCGATTGACAGTCTGTAGGAAGAAAATTCTGTAAACATGGAGAGCAGCTTCTTGAAGTGGACTCTGCTTTATTTGCAGGATTTACAGTGGGGTCATTAATAATGTTCTTAAACGCTGAAAGTGGAATAAGCAACAAGATTAGCATTTTAATAATTGCTTAATTAGGTTAGTAGAAGGTGATATATTTCAAGTAATAATGTATTTTAATAGCTAAACATTGAAGATACATTTTTATGTCAAGCTGAGTTTGGTGAGTCCTGATGGAGGCTTTCATGTGCAATATTCTTTCTTGCCTGGCCTGTAGGTACTAATGGGCTGCAGTGAAATGGAACAGAATAATTTCCCTAAAGATTTTTAGTAACAGAGGAAATGATACAAGTAAATCTCTGTAACCTAGAATAAGATATTAGAAATCTGCAATATTGCTTTAAAAGGAGCTAGGGAAAAATAGCAAATCAGAAATTGGCTTGTAATTTGAAAGTTCTAATGATAAACTGTGCTACTGTACAATTTTATTGAGTTGCCCTTCATTACCACTCGAAGAGGAATATGAACTTTTCCAAGTCAATTTGTGACAAGAATTTTTGAAGCTTTTCTAATGGGGAAAGTTTTGAAGTCTCTGAGGTCACAAAGGTCTAATATTTGTTAGGTATTGTCTCAGGCTTTTGTTTCTGTAGCAGCCATACCTCATTAATGGTCATAGCAGGATGATTTCTGGGATTCTGAGCAGGAAGAAATCTGTTACAGGTTGTTGGATTGCTGACATGCTGAGGAAGATGAGGGTAAATAGTGTGTTGAGGGGATTGATTATTGGATGTATAAAAATTTGTATTGTTCAATATAAGGGCAAAAACTCCACAAAGCCCTTCATCAGCTGAGACTGGACATTCAGGTCCCTTCCTGCTTTATATTAGTAGTTAAGGTAGGAGTTGAATACCTTTCATTTAGTCTGACCTTCTGTGAAGGTTTTTATGCCAGAGAAAGGCATCAGCTCTTGAAAAGGGCATAAAATCTAATTATGTTTCCTCGTGATAGAATATTTCAATAGCTAGTAATCCCTCTGTAGAAAGAGGGATGTCTGTCTTGTGATTAGAATTTGACTTCAGTTTTCACTTCTGGGAAAAGAAGAGGGGATGGCTCTACAAAGAGTATCTTAGTAGTATCTTACGTTTTCCTGCTGAAATGCATAAAAGCCTTTAATATTTTGCAATTAAATGCATGGATTGACTTCCTAAAATATTGTGTTATACCTGCCTTCCTTAGTCCCCTCACAGATTTGCAATCTCCTTTTAGGAAGGAGATAAACCTATTACAGTTTTTTTTCATTGATCTACATACAGGTAAAATCCCTACTTTCTTTGTACACTATTGATTGTACTTCCAAGGTGTCACATTTTGTCACTTTACACACCGTGTTAAGTTGGGATCTCATGTTCAATTCCCTGCCCTCTATGACCCTGACGCCTTTTTCAGAGTCAGTAGTTTTTCACTCTGATGTTTTCCCAGTGTATCTCTTGTTTTCTCAGGAGATAGCTTTGTGTTCTTGTCCTGGATGAGCCTGAGATTTGGCTATTAAAAAATAATAATAATTTTGAATACTATGCTTTATCATCTGTTCCAGAACTTTTATGTGATGGCCCGGTTCTTTTGTTCATCACAGTGTCAGCTGTTGGGTTGTCCACAAATACAGTTGGCAGTGAATTTATACATACTTACACACCTTTGAAGAAAATGTGAAATAGTCTTAAACCTGGTAATGGTCCCAGAGCAGTTCTCTAAGTACTCTACTGAAGTACAATTCCCCTCTATTTGTGAGATTTCCTTGCTTATAAATTTCTTAGATTAAGGAAACATAATCTTACCAAAAAAATCAGGTAAATGGAAAACCTCTCTAGCCTATCCATTCCTACCCTGCTGGGTTTTCTTGTATGTTGCCCTGGGTAATTCAGAGTGCTCTGCCTACAGATAACATGGTGATTCTCCACATCCTCCTTAACACTGGTGCAACATAAGGCCTTTCTGGTCCCTTGGATTTTAGTGCTGGATTCCCTAATACTAAATGAATATCAATAGTAAACATTGTTCTTCCAGAGTCCTTGGTGGGGAGTTGTCCAAGTTTGCTTGGACAGAACAATACAAAGGTAGTATTTTGGTTGATGATGATTGAAAATGTCATCAGCTGCAAATAAACTATGATTGTTTTGCTTCTTAATGCTGTTAATGTTGACAAATGCTGTATTTAAATTGAAGAGTGGTAGTGACAATGTCTACTTGCTTTCTAGCCTTTTCTCACCAAGTATATTTAATATTTTTATGTGAGGATGGCTTTAAGTTTGCATGGTGTGCAAAGGAACTCTTATTTTCTGTCTCTTTGTTAAAAAGTATGGCAAGGTTCATTAGCTTTGTGCTAAACTATGAGTAAAGATAAGTGTTAAAAATTATCCATGTTTGATTATGCATTAAAAACACCTCTTTTCTGTAAGTTCTGTGTGATTTTGAAGCAGGGAGTCCTTCATGGAATTTCACCAATGACATGCAGAAAGAAAAAGGAAAAATTCAAGCTGTCTCTCCTGGCTTCTCTATCCCAATTCAGATTGTGTTGTGGACTTCAGCTGGCAGCTTCCAGCATGAGAGAACTACAACAGGCAAATTAAAATTCTTACACTAGAGTGGTGTTGGGACTGATTCAGCTGGTTCTTGGCAGGGGTCCTCTGCAGGTCATGCACAGTTGCCTAGAGGCATCCAGACAAGTGTGTCTGTGTGAGTCTCACTAATTCCCCACTTCAGTGTCTTTCCTCGGTGCAGGAGCCCTTCATGTCCCTTCTGGGAGTTCCTACAAGGTAACTTGTGAGTAACCTGTGTTCTCCTTGGCTTTTGTGCACCATGTAAAAATAATAGAATGAGCCAGAGCTGGACTGTGACCTCTTCCTACATTCTTTCAAATGACTCTTAACACTGCTTGAGCAGTTAAATCCCTCATTGATTGCATCGTGGTACAGAAATTGGCTAAATGGAGCCCAGGCTCTAGCTACACAACAATTACAACACATGCATGTGAGTGAGACAGCTTGAGTCTCGAGACAGATCAAGCAACTTGAAGAGTGGAGAGGGATGGATGGATGGATGGATGGATGGATGGATGGATGGATGGATGGATGGATGGATGGATGGATGGATGGATGGATGGATGGATGGATGGATGGAACATGCTGACATTTATCAGTGTGAGCAGCAGAACTAGGGAGGTGATTCTCCCCTTGTACTCCACATGGATGAGGCCACACCTCGAGTGCTGTGTCCAGTTCTGGGCCCCTCAATTCAAGGACATTGAGGTGCTAGAGCATGTTTAGAGAAGGGCAGTGGAGCTGGTGAAGGATCTGGAGCACAGGTCCTATGAGGAGGAGCTGAGGGAGCTGAGGCTGTTTAGCCTGGAGAAGAGGAGGCTCAGGGGGGATCTTATCACTCTCTACAACCACCTGAAAGGAGGCTCTAGCTGCATGGGGGTCGGCCACTTCTCCCAGGCAACCAGTGACAGGACAAGAGGACAAAGTGATAAGCTGTGCTAGGGGGTAAATTTAGGTTAGACATTAGGAAGAATTTCTTCACAGAAAGGGTGATTAGACATTGGAATGGGCTGCAGAGGGAGGTGGGGGAGTCACCATCCCTCAAGATGTTTAAGGAAAGACTGGACGTGGCACTCATTGCTATGGTCTAGTTGACGTGGTGGTGTTTGATCACAGGCTGGACTCAGTCTCAGAGGTTTTTGCCAATATAATTGATTCTGTGATAAAACGTTAGAAAACAAACTCAAATCTGGATCGTTGGCTCAAATTATTTGGCTCAAACATCATGCCCGTGATGAGGGTACTTTGCAGACCCGTGACGTTTTCTTTCTCAAAACCTCCAATGCTTGACTGCAGATGAAGATACAAGACAATTCTAGTTTCTATATTTTTGGATCCTCCGGAGCCGGCGATGACACCCTGGTTCGGACGGCCGGCGGGGGCAGCCTGAATCGCTCCCGTTCCAGCCCCGGCGGCCGGGCGATGCCGGCGCGGCTGAGGCCGCAGGGGGCCGGGCCAGGGCCGGGGCGGGGCCGCCGCTCCCGGCGCCGTCAGAGCGGGCGGGCGCCGGAGCCGCTG
>VZTJ01006074.1:846718-1007975 GCA_013397795.1 Orthonyx spaldingii
GGTGCGTGTGAGCGGCGTGTGCGGATGGTACAGCGCGTAAACAGCCGCCTCCAGGGGGACGCGACATCGGGGGGAGCCAGACATCGAATACAGGGATGGTGTTTAACCTCCCCTAATTTATTACAGGCCGGATTTCATGATTCCTTTCCCCTGTTGAGAAGCCTTAAAAGGAAGCAGATTGTGTGTTTAGTTTGGTGCATATTTCAGATTTTTGCCCCTTTATTGAGCTGGAATATGGTTGTGAAATACAGTAGAAATGCCTTTGCAGTACTGATGCACCATCATCCGTCTTATGTGGCTTTGGCAGAGCAGCGTTAAGAATGAACTTGAAGCTTTATCCCAGTGGCATACATTCCCCCATTCCATGAGTAAAGTCAATATATGCTGAACAGAGCCCAGCTTGGACTGCAGAGACACTAGAGGGGCTTTTGCCTGGGTGGTCCAGCAAAGCTGCAGGCCGATATAATCCTTCTGCAGAAGCCTTCTGGAGTTTAACTTGTCTAGGCTGGCACTAGAGATCGAGCTGGGAAGGTCTTGCTGGGTTACTTCTTAAGCAAGAGAGGCAGAGACTCATCTTTGTCTTTGCCCTCAAACTCTAAAAACCGCTGTTGTGCTGAAAACAAGATTACTTTGCAGTTTCCCACTGCAGAACAACTGTTTGCTAATGCTTTCACAACAGCTCTTAATTTAAAGCTTAAGTTTTTCTTCCTGCTTTTGAAGATCTTAATTCAGTGGGCTGCCTTGCTTCTAAGAACTCAGAGAATGCAATATCTTGCCAGTTTTTTCGCAAGTCACTTTGACTCTCTATGCAAATGTTAGGTGGGAGCAAATGGTGGAGGGGGGGGATATATGTATTTTTGGCAGGAACTTGACATTCAGTGTTCTTAAATTTAGAAGTTCTGGCACTTTCAAACTTAGAGGTGGATGTGACCTCTTTTACTCACTGCTACCTGCTGCAGTACTAAGTTGATAGCAAATCATTATTTCAGGGATGTTTTCAAGTATCTGTAGCTAGGCTGTATACATTTTGCTAGATACATGACAACTTTTCCTATGGTTTAATTTATTTTTAATGTGCTAATTTTAACTTAATCTGTAGTGTAGGTGGTAGCTTGCAGGGAGCCATGGAGAAACAAAGAACCCTGCCAAAGTGTGGCAAAAGAGCCATGTGATCTTCAGAGGGTGTTTGGCTCCCTTACTGAAGACAGTGATGACATCTCTGCAGAAACTTGCTTACATCTGTCTCGCTTGCTATCAGCTGAGAGTGAAGGCTGTACTCCTTCTCAGGTAGCAGAATTTTCAGTCTTAAGATCTCAGATATATTGAGGGTTGGATGTCATTAGTAATTTTTTAGACCTGTTCAAGTCCAGTCTGATTGTACAAATGCCATATTAAGTGGACGTTCTCCCTGTGGAGTGAACTGACTGCTAGGAGAAATGGCTGCTTTGTTTCCTGTATGTTCTGGTTCCTCAGTCTCTGTATTATTTTACTAGAATTAGGAAGGAAAATGAGAAGGCCAAGGATCCCGTTTCTGTTCTTGTTTCCTTGTTAAGATTTAATTCAGGTTTCTGGGCTGTGCTCTGCTACAGCAAATTTTAATTGCCCAAGTATGTTAAGATGCACTGTTAGAATATAATAATACCTCTTGTATTATTTGTATTATTTCCAGGAAAGACCTTTGTAGATATCTTTGTTGGAAAAACTTCCCTATTTCTTGACTGGCTATGAAGAGCAATTGCTTTTCTTGGAGTTGAAGTTTGAAACCTCTACCTGTTGTCTTTGAAGAGAGATGGGAGATCAAATAACACAGGCAGCACAGCTCAGAGCTCTGTCTTACACGCTCTTTGCTTCTGCTTGCCACTTCCCTTCCTGTTTCTTGTCTGACAAACTGAATTTCCTCTCCATTGTTGGATTATCTACCTAAATCTCAAACAGACATCCTTTGCAGAAACATTGTTGGAAAATGTTGTTGACCTTGGAAGAAGAAAGCTGTAGGGTGTATCTACTTCATCCACATCAGTCAGACAGATAGGCATAGTCTCAAATGTGTTTAAATCACACTTATCCCTGCTTTAACTAATATGATAAGCTCTTTACCACAGATGCAATTGATTCTCCTGGCTCTCAGATAGAGGGAGGAATTTCCCTTTTCTGCTTCACAGGCACTTCCTGGCTACCACTGCCCTCTTTCCTTTGCTTCCCATGGTCTGTTCTCTGCAGTGCTTTGCTTACTGTGAAGGAAGCATTGCCACAGACTGGCGGCATGTGAGGCAAAACCAAGGAACAACCAAGACAAAGCAGGCTGAGAATGAGGAGCAGATCAAGCGAAGTACAGAAAACAACAGGGACATTTGTAAATTGAGGACGTGACTGAGAGGAGGGCGTGTGTCTTGACTGCACAGGGGAGTGGTAGGGTCATAGCCAGTCTTTGTGGTTTGTGTAGTACATGGTGAGGGAGGTGTACAGGAGATAATGGAAGGCAAACACTCCAGACTTTCCTGGCAGTTACTGCTCTATTTTCCCTGTACCAGAAACTGAGGTTAATGACGTTGCATCAGCCAACACAGGTGGACACTGTGCTTCTGTCAGCCCATCGATCCAGCCACTTTTCTGTCTCGCAGAGGAAAGGCAGGTGCCAGTACTATAGAAATATGCTAGCACTTCCTAAAAACAGCATTTGAAGCCTTCAGTAAAGTGTATTCACTCAGTAAGAAGGCTATTTCTGGACTTCCATTGAGTGTGAAATTTTTGAATTTATGATAATTTTATCAAATATGCAATAAATAGTGAATTGGGAAATTGAAGTACCAAGATACATCCTAACTTAGCTAAACCCATCTTGATGATACATGAGAGTAACGTAGTTTTCCCCCTAATTTCCGGCAAGTTAAGATCCTGACCTTAGGTGAAGGAGACTTTCTGTCCAGCTTGTTGTATGTGACCAAGGATTTCTCCGCAACAGAGGTTTGTGAATGTGCGTCAGTATTCACTAAAAGTACTCATTACGTACAGCAGTGAGATACTGCTAAGATCATGTATGAAACCAGCAGGATATTCTCAAAAAGACATTGACATTCTTGAGCTGTTACATTTACCTGACCAACTCATGCAAGTGTGAGCCCTTTGATGTTCTTGTATATCTCATGAGTGCCTGCATCTTGTTTGTGCATCTGCTGCTGTGGTGTGCTGACAGAGGAGCCTGTTGTGTGTGAGTTGCTTCTCTCTAAATACAGCTGTGTTCTTCCAGTTTGTTGCAGACAGATCACGTGAAGGAGGTAACCAAGTGAGGTGAAAGGGAGTAGCATAGGAGAAAAGGAGTGTGGGTATATAGAGAAGGGATATGAAGGGGAATGAGTGTAGAGGATAAGACAGTACAGGAAGGAGGACAGATAGTGATAGAAAAATTCATGCAGTATGCTTATCGTCAATGTTTCATAGCATTTGCCAGTGGAGCACTTAGGAGTTGTAATTTCTGAAAAAAATATGGAAGTAGTCCGAACCTGTAGCTCTAGCTGAGGTGTGCTTAGGGAGGATGCAAAAGCAGGGGCTGGGCTTTATAGCTGGGCTTCCCTGGCAGATGCATCCTGAATCTGAGCATATGGGAAGCAAGTGGGTCTGTGTCACTCTGAGTGAGAACATGCGGACTAAGGCCTGGTACAAGGTTTGCGTGCAGCTAACTCCCATTGCTGGGTAAGATGTTTTAGGGATATTGGGGTCATCAGCTCTCACAAGCACGGGTATTTTAGTCTTGCTTAACAAAATTATAAGTTTTACCACACCTCTAAACTTTTAGAAGACTAATTATTCTTCCCACCATATGACTAATTATAGGAAGCATATGTGTACAGATGTTGCAAATCTTTGGAAACAGCACACTTCAATTCCTTGGGGCAATTTACAGCTAAGGTACCCTTACTGCACTGTTGCAAACTGTGCAGAATCCTGCAACTGTAATCACTTCCTGTGAATGCCTCTGCACATGCTCATTTCCCTCCTTTCATACAAGGCTAAGAAGTCTGGATTAATGCTGTGCTTGGAAAACTGCTTTACCTGGCTTTACCCTCTTGTATCTCTGAGTTTTCTCTAACTTCCTTCCAGCAAAATGAAATGTGATTAGAAAGAATTTGGCACGTGGAATTTCTCCTTCCCATGAGTAGAACAAGTCTTTAAGGTGGAAATTACAGCTAGCAGTGGAGGCACAGAGATTTGCAGAGAATTTGTTCTTCCACTCATTCTCTGTCATTAAATCTATTGTGTTGAAATACAGTGCTGGGTTTACTGCTAAGGTTAGGCATTGGACCTTTCTATAATTCCTGTTTGTATTTGCTTCAAGTCTTAACCCTTGGCAGTCTGAAGCTTGGATTCAGACTTAAGAAGAATTTTTAAACAATTGTCCAGTCTTTAAGAGTTACTATAAGACTTCAGAATGCAATGACTTTGTATCAGGTATTTTAAAAATACTTGGCCTGCTTGGAGCCTCTTCTGTTCTTTTTCCAGCTCTTTTTCTACATTTTCTCTGCGATGACCAGTGTTAAGGGAATAATTTTTCATAGTTTGCTAAGCCTCTAATTTTTCATAGTAGTCTTTCAAAAACCAAGTTGTGGGATTTTTTTTTGTGTTGCGCTGAATACAGTACGTATTGATCTCTAAAAATCTCTAAAGATTTTAATTTTTTTAGTTCTTCCCCTTACCCACCTACATTTTGTCTTGCCACTGACAATTCTTTCAGTTCTGTAGCTACTTTTTACACTCATTAGGCTGGAAACTACTGCCTCCCACAGCAGGGCAGGTGGAATGAAATGTGTCCTTACGCTTCAGCAACTTTAGCGCAAAGTTCAGTGGCTTAATTTAAACTGTTGGCTTGACATTTCTGAAGAGTATTCGCTTCATCTGGTCCATTGACTTTGCTTGGGAGGTTGTAAACTTGAACAGCAGTGTGGTATATCTTCAGTCACCAGAGCTACTTGCTGAACTCTTTGTGCCATTTTTCTGTTATATTTTTTACCATAAAGTGCTAAGTGCTAGTGCATTGTTAATTCTGATAACCATTCTGTAAATACTAAAACTTATTGAGCATTACGTAATTTCTTTAAATAAAGGTTCTCAGGTATTGCCTTGTGGAAGATGCTACACATAAAATGTAAAATCTGGGATAAGTCTTCCTGTCCAGGCCCAGAAGTCTGTAGAGCATTTATCAAGATTTGTTTTTGAGAATGGACATTGTCTGCACAAGAGAATTATCTCATGGCTATCTTACTCCTTCCAAGTTTTATAGGTCACTTTTTAAAGTTCAAAATTGTATGGTATCACACAGACAGTTACAGCAACAATGAATATGATACCAGTAGAAAAGTCGTATCTGTATCTATATCTATATCTATCTATATCTAATCTATATCTATATCTATATCTATATCTATATCTATATCTATATCTATATCTATATCTATATCTATATCTATATCTATATCTATATCTATATCTATATCTATATCTATATCTATATCTATATCTATCTGTGTTTAAGAGTTGGTGTTACAGCTAGAAGCTGGAGGTTTTTGGCCTGTGACACTTAACCCCATGTGGACTCACAAACTTGCTTTGTTGTCTGGTCCCATATTTCTATGAACATGGTCCTCAAGGTTTTCTAGTGATCATAACTTCTACTCCCAAAGTGTGAGTGGACCATCCATCGTTATTTCTGAGACTGGGAGAAGTGTTTGGCACTGGTTCCCTGCCGAATGGAAAGCAATGCTGCTCCATATAAACATGACAGCTATAGGCATGAATACAGCATTTTAAACTGCAAATGACCTACGCTGCTGTCAAAATAGCTGCCTTAAAAGAGCAATCCATGTAACCATAGTTTGACCTCGTGCATTCCAATTATGCTAAATCTTTAGTTAGATGATCTACTTTTCTCTTTTTGTATTTCGTGCACAGGAGGGGTCTAATCTGGGGAGGAACTGTTCAGTAAAGACCATCAATGAGTGTAACAGCTTTATTTGTTGCAGAAATTGGAAGTTGTACAGCGATCAAAGCAGGAGATTAAAGGAAGAGGAGGACAAAGTTGTTTTTTCAGTTGAGAGCTGCATCCTTCCAGAGACCTGTGACACAATCCTGTCGCTCCCCAGAGTTTCTGTGTGGTGCAAGGCAAGTCTGAAAATTTTCCTTTTGCCATTGGTCAGTACAATATTTCTCAGTTTTTGTGTGCCTGATTTAAGACCTAGTTTCAGTTTCATAGAACAACTAAGCCCTCCCATCTATTGCTGCATATCTTACGTAAAAAGCTATATACTTCCAAAATTGAATTGTGGGTCTCTTGAGTTGGACACCCAGGCTAGTTGTTACTTTATTCTTTCTGCAGAAGCTGTCTGGTTCTCCCTTGAAATCTGTGTCCAGTACTTCTCGCATTCCCAGAGATGGTTCTCAGCCTCCTTGCACCAGTTTAGACTGCTCCCCTTGGTTTTCCTCCTTATGCTACTTGTCCCTTCCCTTTGGTCTGCCCATTCTTGGCAATTTCCCTGCTCTTTACTGCAATGATTCCTCTCAGCCAAGTTGTTCCTGACCTTATTTCTACCTCCAGCCATCAGTCCTGGTCTTCTGACAACTTGCCAGTATTGCTCATCAGCTACTTCTCCTGCTCCTGTGGTTTGGCCATTTTAACCTATGTTTTTGAATTTGATATTCCTTTCTTATTCCTGAAGACTTGTCATAGAAATACAGGTTCTGTTGGCCAAGTTCAATATTCACGCAAACTGATGAATGATTATTATAAGGAACTGTCTTCTGAACCCCTTGGGGTGCCTGTAAGGCAGTGCATGTGCAACTAGGTTACCTGTGGAAATCAAGAGTACTCATTCTTTTGGCATCTTTGGAGATTTTAGTTGTGAATTAACCTCTGTTAGATCTGTGTTTACTGTGACTTTTTAAAGGATTAGAATAGAAAGGAAAGACTGACAGTTGGGGTTGGTTTTTTTCATGTTATGCAAAACTTTTTTTCTTTAGACTTTACTCTTGGTAGTAGCTGAACTGTTTGAGCTGAAAGTGGTGATTGTTCTTTAAAAACCAGTCTGAGACAAACACTCAGCATGAAAAATTTATGGGCACACACTTTGGAAAAATGTAAGCAAATGAAGCGAATAATCATTCAAGAAATGGTGTTGAGCGGGCATAGTTACAGGTGGAGATGCTACTGGTTCCACCTTCTGGTTGCTCCTCTCTTGCTGAACAATTAGAAAGTGCTTTACAAACTGTTCATTCACTTCATGGGAGCCTGTGTATCTCCACTATCATTCAGTGGCATGGCAGTGTGATGTGTGATGTGCAGTGGCATATAAGAGGTTTTTAAAATAGCGTGGGACTAGTGATGGCATGTAAATGACTTGGCCATTAGAAAAACAGGGAAATCTTGTGTTAAAAGGAACTGCTTTCACTGTAAACAGATTTTCCTTCTCTTCCCCTTTTGGTAACAATAGTGGAAATGTTGAAGTGCATCTTTGCTTCGATATATAGCAAAACTCTTTCTCTTCCCAAGCAATGTACCTTTTCTCAAACAACTGTGAGAAAACATTTGTTGAGCAATAACCCAAAATGTATGGTTGCTGCCATCTAAGTTGGCAGCATTACTTAGGGGTTTTTTATTCAAGTAATAGACAGACTTCATCTTACAAAGTTTGTAAGACTTGAGAAAACTACGCATGCTCTGATTGAATCTCTTCTACAATGTATTTCTTTTGGCAAGGGCAGATTACCCGAGAATGTGTGTTCCTGTTAGTTTGACCCCGTCTGTATTTTAGTGAAATTACCCTTTCCAAAAAGTATCAGTAAGAACTGTATTTCTACTAGAAATGCTAGTGACTATGGTAGCAGTGCTAGAGACACAGACATCCAGCATGAGCTATGGATTTACAGCTTCACTTGATCGAGAGATGGATATGGAAACAAGCCTTGGTAATTCTGTATCAGGTCCTCACTTTGTGATTTCTGTGTCATGGTGTTTTGAAATGTTCTGTACTTAATATATGAATGGCAGGTTACAATTCTGTGTTCCCAAGAGGCTTTCAAGCTGGAAGCAAGCAATCTTTTACGACCAAAGAAAAGAAACACAGCAAAATACAGTCAGGAAGTCTGTGTGAAAGCTCCTATAGTGAGTTTGCAATGAGAGTTTTGGATGTGTGCGCTCTATGCAATTTTGAGAAGATTTCAGATTAAATCTCATTAATGTATTGAATTAATGTGTCTATGTTAAATATTTAGCAGTTCTGTTGTATAACTTAGGTAGCCCAGTTACAGCAGAGCAGTAGGTGTCCAGGTGCTCTCAGAAACTGGCATCTTCAGCACCCTGCAAGCTTGGATGTGAACTGAGCAGTTGTATTAAAATCTCATAAGTAAAATGAGAATACTTCTAAACATGCATTGGTGAGATGTAAATAAAGCCATTAGAAGTCATCACAAGGCCACTGTTTGCTCTTGGTGTATGTATTGTGCTGCTTTTCAGTGAGTGCCTGATGTCTGTCACTTCCCAGCAGGATAATATTGCCCTGGGAGAAGAGATGCTGTTGGAGAAGCAGCTCAGCAGTTAGACTGGCTGCTAAGCACAGGGAGACTTTGAGAGCTGTTCTGAAAATACTGCTTTCCAGTCCTAGCAGAAAGCAGGTACCTGGGGCATCAATATGCAGGGAATGAATTGTGAGGATCAGTGTTTAATGTTCTGTTATGTAAATGTCACGTCTCACATAGACCTGGCATAAGAATAGAAATTCTTTATTTCTGTGGATCTCTAAAGTTTCCTCCTTGTTCTATTTCTGTCCTGTTACCCTAGAGGGACAAAAGAACGTTTCCTCCCTTGTTGCCCTTACCTCAGAGTTAACTCACGGTTCTGCAGCTTGGAAAGTAAAATGTTAATTCTTACTCTTGGAACAGCAGAGTGCCATTGTATTACCATCTTGCTGTAGCAATCTGGGGTTGCTTTGAACATCTCCTGTTTAGGGCTGAAATGCTACAATCTCCAGAATGTGTTTGCTCCTGAGGCATCTGCTGCTGTGTGAAGAAAGAAAGCAAACAACATAGTCCTCTCCACTGTGTGTGTATATGAACAGGATAGTTCATCCCAGGAGTTTCCACTTGAACCTGTCTTCCACACCATGTCTGT
Source organism: Orthonyx spaldingii (assembly GCA_013397795.1). Taxonomy (NCBI): domain Eukaryota; kingdom Metazoa; phylum Chordata; class Aves; order Passeriformes; family Orthonychidae; genus Orthonyx; species Orthonyx spaldingii. The sequence continues at coordinate 855,873 of VZTJ01006074.1, forward strand.
CAGGTAGGGGCTGGAATACCTCTCCACCATGGTAGAGTAATTCTGCAAGGATGCGTGTGAGAGCTTTCAGTCTCAGAGTGGAAGTTTATAAGTGCACTTTTTTACCTCTCCCATTTCCAATTCTTACTCTGGAAATTTGCATTTGGCATGGGCACCCGGTGAGCTGTACTGGTGAGATTTATGGGAAGGAAAACAGTTCTTTGAAACTGGTTGTAAGAATCCAGTAAAAGGTTATTTTAGGAGAAGCCACAGTAGTCATGTCTCAAGTAAAATAAGTCATGAGCCTAAGTTTTACATGCAGCAGTTAAAAAAGGGTATGAAGAAACAAATATGGCAGTGGTATTATCAACCTTGGGCATTTGGAAATCACAGAAAGCCTTCATAATTCTGAGGCTTGTTGAAATAATCCTTGCCATAGACTTTATATTTGTTTCCCAGCTTTGGAGGTTTTTAGGTAGCTCTCCATTAAAAACAGTAAAATAGCATGCTGTGTGATCACCTGAAATTCTGCTCTTCCTGAAACCCCTCATGTCTTAAATTTTTTGTGCCTGTGAATGGTACTGGGACATGCTAACGTGTCCTGCCCTCTTAACAAGTTGATTTGCCAGGCATGTTTATAAACTTGATTCTGATACCAATAGGGTGAAGGGTTTTGTCTTTATTATATGTAATACATTCTTCAAGGACCTGTGACGTTCAGGAACAGGCTGAGTATTTTGAGACAGGTAAAATTATCAGAAGCACCAGTCAATCCTGAGGGAATATTTGTTCTACAAAATCTCTCTGGGTTTCTCTGATGCCCTTCACAGTGGTTAGGAGAATGGACAAACCCCACTTTTATATGGGCTTCTAAATATGTCTGGATTTGTTTCATTGTATATGATTCTTTGTCTTAGAGATACATGGTGCAAAATTGTGCAGAAGATACAAGTGTGATGCTGACATCAGTATCTGTATGTATTGCATCTACCTGGAGCTTTTAGAAAGTGATGAGTTAGTGAAATGCAGACGAGTCCATTTTGTGGTGTTTCTGCAGCAGAGCAATATCAGGAGCTATACAGTTTCTGAAATAGAGATTTTGAGATGGGAATTTCATGGGAAACATTTATTTTCAGGCTGCTCCCATACTGTGATTCTTCCTGTCAAGATGAGTCCCCTCCCAGAAGCATTCCAAGGTTCTGAAGTACAGTGTACTTCAGAGGTTCCCAGCATATGGGTGGTGCCAAGGAAAATGGTGTGAACGGAGCAATGTTGTGGCAGTGCCTTGCCCTCCTTGACCTGATACATTCCATCTGAGACCTGCTGCTGAAATTTAGAAATTAGAGCTTGTGAATAGTTGGTATAATTCAAACAGTGAGATCTAAGGAGTGGAGGAAGCAAGAAGTGCTAAAATCCATCTATTTTCTTCCCTTTTTTTTGTTTGTTTGTTTGTTTGGTTTTTTTTTTAGCATCAGGTTAGAGAGCCCTGAAGACACATTCCTCTAGGAGAGTAATGTTGTGTGGCTCCGGAAGGAGGAGACCTTCAGTTTACCTAAAATGTTGCAAGAGCGTGGGAATTAAAAAAAAAAAAAAGAAAATATAAGTGTTACTTCTATAAATAGAAGGAAAAGGGGATTTTTTTCAATGGCCCCTTGCTGCAGTTATGATTCCAGATTGGGATTAGACTAGAATTTAGATCAGTTGAAACAGGGAAGCTGTGAAGGTGGCAAGAGATACATACCTGAACAGAAAGGGTACTTGCAGAGCACAAGTTGAGAGACATGGCCTGCCTGTGAAAGTTTGACAGGATTATATATGAGTTCTAGGCACACAGACTTTAAAAGACCTTGACATTAGTTTATGGTGAAGATAGGGAAAATATAATTTATCTGTCATTTTAATGATGTAGTTGCTGGGAAGGAGATAATGGAAGACCCTTTAGAATTGTAATTGAAGATCAGGAGAACATGAAGAACTGCAAGGAGGAAGACTTGAAAAAGCAAAAAAAAAAATCACCAAAACAACCCTCTAAAAAAGAAAAAAAGTAGAAAGGAAGGGGAGCTCTGAACTCTGAGGGAATTTTGGTGCTAGTGAGTTAACAGAATTAGCAGTCAGAAAGTGAAAGTACGCAAAAGTTTAAAAGTTGGGAGATTTGCATTTCTCAGAAAGAAAATGAAAGGAGAAGCAGCCCTCTGCACAATAAATTTTCGAAACACTGAAATACTGCTTGAAAGGAGTACCTTCAAGGTACTGTGTGAACTAGAAGGTCCAGTACAGAGGCTGTGTAAAATTTTTAAGTGATAAGAATTTGCTGTACTTTCAAAATCGGCTTGCTAAAGCATAAAAGGAAGAAAGAAAACATAGAAGTGAAGCTTGATATTCCCATGTTGACTATTACAGATACCTAAATCAAAGAAAACCAGTAATTGTAGCTGGTGCATATAGAAATAGTATTTCAGTTTGCATGGTTATCCTAAAATACTCTCAGCTACTTTGATTTTAGTGATAATGATTACTAATATGAAAACTTCTTTAATGGCTACCCTGTGGGTAGAAAGAAGTATGCAAATATAATTAATTTCCAGAGAGGAAGAAAGATGACTTAGATAACTAACAACCATGGTTTTATTTTTATGTTTTCAACAAGATATTGACACCAAGGAAATGACTTGTTATATTGTCAGTAACTCTACATTCATGATCTCATCTTTCCTGTTTTCATGAGCTGCAGGATACATACCACTTTCTACTCTTTTGGTCAAAATGAACAGCTTTTTACTTCTGACAGGGTGCTTGGTTAGGCTGTTTGTCAAGGTGAAACACTTGTGGCTGTTGTGTGTTGAAGCTGGAAGTTTGATGCATGGTTAAAATGTTGGCTTGTAATCCTTCCAGTCAGGTAGCTCTGAGTATCATGGGATATAAAGAGGTTTTTTGTTTCCTACTGAACCAAAGTTGTGGGATCTCACAGGTAATAAACAATTCCATCCTCCTGGCTAGGCAGCATGAGAGGTGGTTCTAGTCAGCCTCTGTCTCTGAAGAGCTGCTTCCTGACCTTCCCAAAGGGTAAGCCTTCCCAAGCTGTCGAATGGAAGTCAGTCTCCTTCCCCATCCCATCACCTGCCTCCCTGTTTGCTTTTGAACAGCTGTTGTACTCTTTTACAAGGTGAATTGGTGTGTGTGTAGGAAGGGTTTGGGTAACAGTGTTTAAATGCATTGTGCAGGTGGGTAACTGTAGAGAAAAGATTTTTTTTTTTGTTTGCTTTCTTTAGTGGCGATACTTTGTGATGAAGGCTTGCATTTATCTGAGATTGTTTGCTGATGAGAGTGGAATAGTAAAATGGTGCAGGATATATTTGTGCTCTCCTGTTGTGCTATGTGTGGTTGGAAATAATCTGGGTGTAGACCTGATTTTCTCATAAATGATGTGTAGCACACGGCTGAGAGCAGGCACTGTGAGTAAGGTAATGTGGAGTAGGTTGAAAGGAAGATAAAACTACATGTTTCCTTATTATCTTTGGATAGTTTTGTTGGGTTGTTTTACATGTTTATGGGATTTCATCTGAATATTCTTCAATAAGATTTAGTGAAGTTTTCTGGGAGAAAAAGTGACTGTGCCTCTATGTGTATGTAGAATGTGCTTATATTTGCCAAAATACCAGCACAATTGATAACTCTTCTCTTTCTCTGCAGCCCAGCTAAAGCCGTTTTCCATGTTGCCTTTCAGGCACAAGTCCTGTTCTTTTCTGTCTGATTTTTGCACAAAGAAACTCTGCCATATGCTGTTCAGACCTGTTATTCTGTCTGTGTGCTTCAAATGCTAAAAAAAAGTCACTTCCCAGAGGCCTCCTGTCACATTCACATTTGAAAGTGATATTTTGGTACTGATGAGTGTGTATGACATTGCATTTATCAGATACCAAATTCCTCTGCAACACTCAGCATTGGGTGCTAGCAGGGGTAGAAATGAAGGCAGAGTTTAGGCACAGGAGGGATGTTCTGGCAGTAATGATCAGTGTGGACATCCTTGAAATGACAGACATAATGAGTAAACTTCGTAAGATGAGTAGTAGTGAAGCAGTCCCCTCTCTGAACAGGAGGGGCATGAAACTGGAGTGGGAGCTCTGTGATGCCCCCATGAAGATGATTTTTACTGGAAAACATGGTGGTGGATGATGAGGGGGGCATGCAACATACTGGAAGGCTTTGGAAATGTGATACTGTCATTTGTTTGCACTGTCAGGCTGACTGGCCTGTTTTTCCTCTGGAAACGATTTGCTAACAACTGTGTGAAAATCCTCCAAAGGAAGGAATAGCCCCATGTAGCAGCAGTAGTCCCTGCCTGTTGGAGCTGGAATTTCTCTCTTACATCTGTGGAATCTGAAATCTCTTGCTGTTTGACCTCCAGGCTTTAACTGAATTTCCGTATTCAGAGCACTAAATGTTGGCTTTCAGATGGAAGTGGAGACAAGTTCTCCCATAAAGAGTCACAGAAAATCTGCTGCTGTCTGCACCTTCACTTTGCTGATACCACAGCTTTTAATATCATACTCTTAATTAGCTTGATACCCTGCTTCCATTTCTTGGTGCCAGAAGAATGCTTGAAGCAAAGTGGGTTTGCTCCTGTTATTGGAGAACTGATTTCAGGCAAAATTGAAAGAAAAGAGAAGGTGTGGGGGAGAAACATTGTTGCAATTTGATAACATATTTAAATAATTATTGTAAGAAGATGTGTTGTATCAAAAGCAGTTGTCTATATTTTTATAGAAGTCTTAGTTTTTAATTTGTTGTTGATGTAAAATGCAACACTTGAGATGGCATTGCACAGAGTGTTTATTTTTAATGCTGGAGTTTTATCCTCTCTAGAACAGGTTATTTGCTTAATCATACCCTCTTGGATCTTGTCTTCTTCTTTTCCTGCCCGTCTTTTTCACCCACAGTTCAAATCGCTGACTAAATATATATTCTTCGGATGCACCAGCATGAAATTTTGCAGATGACCACCTGGATTAATACACGTGAAGCTGTGATCACAGTTTTCTGGACAGTGCCAGAGATGCTGAATTATGTTTGCAGTATTGCCAAATTACTTTAACCAGTCTTAACTGAAAAAAAATTGGCATAAATCCCAGATTACTAATGTGCTTCAGTGAGTCATTAGCAGTGGTTATCTAGATGTGATTGTAAATGATAGTTTTTACCAACACAAATGGGCCAGGACAGGACAATAGGAGAACTGCTATGGTGTAGCTTAGGTGGAGCCATTTTTATGTTTTTGGATGTGTAGGAAAAGAAACTTCTCATGTAATTTGCTCAACATAGTACTTTGTAGCTGGAATCTGGACTACCATGCTCTCTGCTGAAAACAAGTGGGTGCTGTTTTCTTGTTGTTGGACCAGCTATTGGTGTTGTGGGACTGGAGCCAAGGGGAGAGCAGTGACTCAGCCCATCATCCTGGTGGGGTTGTAATTGCACAACCCTACAGTCCCACGAACAGCAGCTGAACAAGCTGCCACCCAGGTTGCCATGGACTGCGTGTGCAGATGCATTTTAGATCTAGGGGTCAGTGGGGGGGACCTTCATCCTCCCTGTCCCTCCCTTGCCAAGAATAGCAGGGAAAGGGAAAGGGGTATTTGTGCACTGAGTCAGTGCAGGATCTCCCTGTTCCCGGTGGAGAGCCCCTCTCTGCCACTGACAGCATGAGCAGGTACCAGGGCAGTATCAGGCCATAGCCACACGGCACAGCAGAACTGCATGATACTAAAGGAAGATAAAAATGCTCACCCGGAAGGACTTTCAGACCTGCAGTGTTATCTCCCTAATGAGCATCTCGGGGGATGTTGTTGTTTTCAGGCTGGCTATTAACTGTGTAAGAGAACTGTCCATTGCAGAAAGTCTTCTGTGCCAGCTCTGATGTGAGCTAGGTCTCCCCTTGTGATCTCCAAGGTGTTTGTGAATGTCGTCTTTTTCTTTTGGTTGAAGGTTTGAACTGCTGAGAGGCCATGTTTTGACACCTCAGAGGAATAAGTCTTAAATAGCATATAAATCTGGAGTAACAGCAGTGTGTTTTCCTTCACACTGCAGGCCGTGAACTGGAAGATCCATTTTTAGTGAAAGAAGTTGCCTATAGAGAAAAAAGACCTCTTCGTTTACATCATCTTGGTTTCATACCAACATTAGAAAGACAATTTTCAAAGCTTCTGTCCAGAAATATTTCATAAATGTACAGGCTTAACTGCACAAAGTGATTAAACTTTTTCCTTTATTCAGACTAAAAGCTTTGTTTGAAGAATGTGAAGCATGTGTCTTCTACTTGGACTGAATGCTTCTGCTTTTTAAGCAGTCATACTTGCTGACTAAACAAGAAACAGGAAAGTAAAATATGCAGTGTTTAATTCTATTTGAAAACACTGGCATGAAAAAAAGATTCTGCACATTTTCTTCAGGACATGTACTGAAGTTGTAAGAGAAAGGATAGAATAATAATTTTACTTGTAGCGGCAATGATGTATTACTTATTTTTCACATTGAATTTTGTCTGGAAACTTTCAACAGTGATAATTTTTCTGCATGCAAACATGTATTTTCTAGGATATTTGTTCAATGTTTCACTCTTCCGATAGGTAACAGATGTACTGCTAGAAAAAGGATTTTACATTTCTATGCCAAAGCTTCAAGATCAATAATAATGGAATATCAATATTTCATTGAATCAAAGTTCCAGTGATACCTGGGCTATCATATACTTTCCAAATTCTTTAGCGATTGTATACTCCAGATTTTGGAAAAAATTGTCTTCTCAGCTAAAATTGCAGCAAAGATAGACATTTAATTGATGATATGGGTATTATCTATTCTGCTTCTTAACATACCTCATATAAATGAAAGTTCAGTAGTATTTTGCTTGTGTTACTTTAGTAAAAATCATCTATTTAGTACATGTTCTCTAAAATAACTAATTGTTAAGTGAAAGTATAATGTCTTGGAGAGTAGAAATACTTGGAGATCTCAAGATGGAAGTCTTTCTCTCTGGGGTTTTCTTCAAAAGTAAATGTAAGAAGCTCTGCTTTTTTTCGTTTTCATTGTTCAATTTTATAATTATAAAACAGACAAATGTACAATAAATATGGCAGGATGCTTATTTATATTTTGCAAAGACAATATTTTTCTGAGGACATTTCTTTTTGTGATTTAAGTTACCATTTTCACAGATGTTTTTAGAAATTTCCTGAATCCTCAATTTTCTGGTAGCATTTTCAGATTTTTCTTTGACTTTATAGTTAGTAGTTAGTGAAAAATAAATACTCAAGAAAAACTTTCAGTTTCTAGACTCTGTATAAAAATACATTTTAGTGAGATGTATTTGACCATGGGATGTTTTCTTGATGAAAGAAAAGCAAATCATTTCAGACCAAGGCAGCATCATCGATAAGCTAGTCAAATTCCTTTTACTTCTAAAGGGCTGTAGATCAAAAAGAAAGGAAGAACTATGATATCTATTAATCAGACATGACAGCAATGTCTGTTTTGTACAATGATAATTTCTGCATAAGCATACATCCTGTACTCTGACTTTGGGAAAGTTCTGTATTTCTGTGTGTTTTTATTTTGGTGTGCCGTAAAACCCTGGGTTTCATTTCAGATGCTAAATTTGCTCAAGTCATTCTTTTCCCTAGACAATTCTAAATGTGATTAAATATATTGCACGGTATGATTTGATTTTTTTTCTTTCTTCCTTTCTTTCAACCATCATCCCTTTTTAAGTAAAGAAAACAAATCCCACAAAACTAATTTCATATTTTTGGAATCCCACATCTATTTATGGCTACTTGCATCGTGGGGGAAAAATGCAGCACGACTCATAGGAGAGTGACATAAAAGGCTATATGTGGCTGTTGACTCCTGAGAGTTCCAGTCCTTTCAGAATATCCCAAGAAACACTGTAAGCAGAAACTTCACAAATAGTTCCTCAGGTTTTGGTGTGGTTTTGTTGATATTTTGGTACAAGTCACCATATGGTTTAGAATCTGCAGGCTTTGCTTTCCTTTATTGTCGCTGGTTTTGGCCAAGGAATTGCTGATAGAAGGGCTGAGTGGTCATGGGTGGACAGAACCCAGAGAGATGTGAAGTGTATTGCAGTTGCTGATTATTACAGTGCAATCAATAATGATATTGCTTTGAAAAAAAGTACGTGTTCTTTCCCATGTAGGGTGATGAATGTAGGCTTTGAGACGAAGAATTTTCTTAATGCTTGAGAAATTAAAATCAGTGCTTTCTTACTGCTCAAGGAAAACAAAGCCAGAAAATGGAAACAGCTTGTGATGGTCAATTATTAAGATAATTTGTTTACTGTACAGAATTGTTGCTACCCTTGAAATTGGCTTTTAATTTTAGTGAAGCAAAATACAATGGTAGCTGTCTCTTATATAGTGTGTTATTCAGGAGCTCTCCAGAAACAATGAAAAGGCCAATCAAAATTTTTTCTTTTTTTGACCTATTGGCCGCTTTCCTCTTTGAATTTGACCTAATAATGACAGATCTGCTTAAGATAAAATTGTTCGAATGTACATGTATTATTTTTTTTGGCTATGGGAACAGAGAGGTAAGTGAGACATCTGTAAGTGTTCTTCTGCTCAGAAAAAGGTGTTTGCGTATCTGTAGGTGAGAAACATTTGCAGAAATGCAAGTACCATACACACAGAAACTCTTAAATTTGGCTGTACAGGATGTGTATTCAGGTAACTACAGTCAACAGAAACTGTTGTAGGTAACAGAAGATAGGACAAAAACATGTAATATTTTTCTGAGGTTTGACGAGTTTTTTCCCTTAAGAAAAGAATTTCTGGTTCTGTTGGAGGAGCATAAATAGATTGCAGTGTGCAAATGAAGTTCATGACCATAAGTACACAGAGAATAAAGACTACACAAACCCATCGTCTCTGCTTATGATACCTGCCAGGACTCCAGCTGAGGGAGTCTTTGTTCTTGGCACTTCTTGGTGTCATTAAAAACTGCGAAAGCCAGACACTAAATTGGTCAGAACAGACCTTTTACATTCTGGCTGCTTTCCTCTCTTTATGGTCTGACTTGTCTCTTCCTCTGACATCAGTGGGTGTTGGATCAAACCTTTACTTCTGTGGAAATCATACAGACTGGAGATAGATCATAGAATCATAGAAAGAAAATAAACATCTGTACAATTTTTGTAGCAGGAGAAATAGGACAAGCTGATATGAGGAGAGGTAATAAGCAATATATAGAAAACAGAAATACTACTAGAACTAATAGGTCTTTAGTTTTAGATGAAAAAAGTAATTCCTTTTAAATGAATGGTGTCATGTTCTGGTTCATCAACAAAATGTGAAAGGTTTAGCTCTTGAAGGAGTTCAGGTGGCTGCCTGTTGCTTCTTTGAGGAACAGAAAAGCACAGCTTTAACTTTGTTGTCTCCTTTCTACTTTGCAAACGTTTGGAACTGAGAAATGATTAATTCGTGTAATTAAACATAGTTTAAGCAGAGTTAAGAGTTTTCTAGGTAACTGTTGGAAATGAGCTGAAACAGGATGTACTTGTTTGCATCAGCACTACTGTTTTTGTAAAGGCTGTTGTAAGTGCATTCGTATTTGTCTGGGCTTCAGCCCAGTTGTCTGCACGCTGAGAGATGTGAGGCTGCTGTTGGAAGCAGGATGGGAGCAAAGGGCTGGCTCAGATTGTTTCTTCTGCAGGTTTTACTGGTATAACCAACACCAGTCTGGCTTGAACTGACTTGCTGGGGCCTCTACAGGTGGGCATGTTAGAATGTCTTGTAGCAAAGAGGTAAAAAATTATATGATCTGTTAGTGGCATGAGTTCATTCTGCTGAAGGGTTACGGGGATAAAGGTGTGAGCCAGAGGCAAGATGAGGTCTAAAGCACCAGCAGATTTCATTTGGGACTTGGGGATTGCTATTTGAAGGCAACAGATTTAGTCAGAGGAACCTGAGGTCTCTGCAAAGTTAAATACTTTTGTTTTCTTAGTGCTTTTAATTTGTGTCACTAGAATACTTTAAGTGATTTTCTGTATTAAGCATGAAACAAGGAAACAGTTGCTAAGAAGGATTTCTCAAGCAGTTTGCATTTTAGAGTAGAGGTTCTCCAGTTTTGCTGTCACTTTCACTTATACCTTTCAAAAAAACCCAGAAGCGTGGATCACAGATGTGTTAGGTTTTGCTGATCTCTCCTTTGGATGTGCTTATGTCCCCACAGATTCCCTGACTTTTTTTTATTCATTGCCAGATGAATTACTTCACCCTTACACAAAGTGAAGCAATTCAGAGTTACATGTAGTTATTGATCAGTGCTTTGTAGCAGTTTTAGTTCTAAAGGGGACAAGTTTGCACAAGACGTCTGAAACACTCATGACTGATAATGTGTGTTGGCTTTCTGCTCTTCCTGTGCTCAGAGGCACAAAACTCACGCCTTGGGAAACTGACTTCTTCCTGTTTGTCACCCAGTCCTATATATTGAAAACAGCTTGAAGTCGAGCCTTGGTGTCTTTCTTGTGCTGAGTAAGTTGTATCGGCATTGGTGAAGTTACTTGCAGAACAGGAAGTTATCTGACTGGAGTCAGTGTTTTAAGTAACTTCTGTTAAAGAAATTACCTATAATCATAGGGAAAACTACTTTGTCCTTGAGCATTTTTTGAAAACAAATTGAAAGGAGTTACTAGAGGGAGAAGGGGAGGTCACTTTGCTGCTTTGCTTGTGGATGTATGGCTACAGAGGCATAGGGCAGGCATAATTGAGTAGAGAGCACACTGCAATATAGCAGTGGACAGAAGATACCTTTGTCTTTTTAGAGGGAAGTCTTACATTGGTGCTGTTCTTCTGAGAGAAAAGGACTGTCCTTATGAAAGGAACCGGCTTACTTTTTTGTGTGTTTTGTGGCAACATTCATCCTTCTTTTTGCTACTTGAACCTGGTCTAAATATTTCTGTAGTATTCCAGTCCAAGCGACTGTAATTGGGTGCAGCTACCTTTCTGCCAGTGATCAAAACTCACTCTTCAAGTTAGGTGTAGACATTGATGAGATTTCAAGTAACCCTGAGGTAGAGGTCCTTCTAATAGCGTTCTTGCACTTGAACTTTTGTGATTCAAGTCTTCAAAGTTCCCTCTGCTAAATCACAAAAGAGCAGAGATTTGCAGTGGTGGTTGCTTAATTTTAGGAGCCAGATCTGAAACTTTTACCTAGTCTTGCAATGTTAGCAATTGGGCATTTGAGAAAAGCATCTAATATCATACAGTTTATAATTCCTGATATACTATATACATCCATAAGTGCTTTAAAACTTTCTGACTCTGCCCCAGCCTTGGGGCAACATAATGACAGAGGGTATATCTTGTGTACATAATACTTCTCATAGTAGTTTCATCCTGAGGTATTTTTCTGCCTTAATTTTCTTTGCAAACATGCCTTTCCTGGTTTGGTCTTCAGTCTCTCCATGCAGCATTGAGTCAGATGTGGATGAGTGTGTGCAGTAAGATAGGTACCTCTGTACTCTTCTCTTAAAGTATTTGCTGAACATACCCTAAAGAGATTCCAGTTTTATTGTCCATGTAGCTTCATGTTCTAAGTGACATTTTTTGAGAAATACATTGAAGGATTATATTTCTCATAAACACAAGAGTTACTTCGTTGGCACAAATTTTACATTGCTTAAAAGAATGCCAGGAGAAAACTATTTCTGCTTTAACTTTTTAAAATTATACCTCTCTATAAGGATATTTTTCAAGTAGATAATTCATTCTGAATGATTTTGTGGCAGCACTATTTTAGTAATTTGAAGGGTGACAAAGCAGATAGACTTGACAAAGTAGAGCAAAATGACTAGAAAAACTAGCTGGTTTTGTGTTTTCACCTGCAAAGAAAGGTAAGTGCTTGATTATGGTGCCTGTGTGCATAAGCAGCACCATTACCTTTAATTAGCCCCAAGTGTACAAGTCTCATCCTTTAGTACCCATGACAATTCTGTAGTGCAAAAATAGATTATATTTTGTTTGTTCAAACAGGCAACAGGATAAAAATTATCTAGGAGATGGAATATTTTTTGGATGTTTAACTAGGTAAACTCTGTCTAAAATAAGATTTACCAGACTAATTACTTATCCGAAAAATGATTTTGTCTTTTTTTTTTTTCTTTTTCTTTCTTATTAGAGTTGTTCGCTCTCAGGCTTGAGAGACTGAGGGAAGAGAAAAAGGACTAACAGTAATTTCCTGAATTGTCTCATTTTTGTGCTTGCAGAGAATAGTAGGAGCACTCTGGGACTTGGTAACAGTTTAGAGATTAGCTTGGAGACATGCTGCTCTGCACCAGCTGCTCTTAGTGCTCTCCCAAATTGAATACTAAGGATCATGTGGCTCATGTCTTGCTGGGATTAGTTTTAGGCCATTTTGAAACTCTAGGGCTGGTCTGCTTTGGTACACAAATTGGGCTATGTTGAGTGTTATGTGAGCTAAAGATGGTTTTTCATTTTGCTGGTGCTGTTATTCTCCACAGTGCTACATTTAGGCCAGATTTGTCCTGTACTTTAGCTGTTAATATCTTTAGTTTTTAGAAACTAGGCTGAGACTGAAGTATCATAGTGCTGCCTTCTATTTATCTACCTTTTTCACACCTTCCTTCAGTGTTCTTTGCACTTAGAGAAAACTGATGAGTAGCAGATTTTGGAGGAAAAAGGATGAGGAGCCCCATGAACTTCCAAGATGTAAAAAGCAATCCTGTTAGTTATCCTTCCCTCCTGTATTTGACATTCAGCTCTTCAAGAAGACCCTGTACTAAGTAGCTGCTCCAAGTACAAAAATTAGTGTGTGGACTTAAAGGGGACAGTAAAAGGTAACTGCTTCAGGCAGTTGTGTTATGCATTTCAGAATGTTGATAACAGAGTATCATAGAAGGGTTAAACTTGCACTACCATTTTTCCTTTGTCTGTGTGGCTTCTGCAGTATTAGAGGCCACACCTGCCATGGTACCTTTCCAGGCCTGAAGCCCACGCAGTAGAATATCCTGTGGAGGCTCTGCACAGCAGTTCTTCTGGAATTACTGATATTTTTCTTGTTGTTGGTTTTTCTGTTGGTACCACACAATTCTGAAAAATGGCACTAGTGCCAATTGGCAAAGCGACACTTGGAGAAAGCTGTACTGACAATAAAGGAGTATTTCTGTCATGAGCCAAAACGCCCGGAGTTTCAGGGATGGGTGGTCCAAAACAGCATCCAAGCTCAGCCTGTCATGTGTTTTGTGTAACTGTGCTCCAGCATGCTCAGAAATTCTGGAGGACTTACACAGCTCTGTACTGCAGCTTCAGGAGCCAAACCTTTGAGGACTGCTTAATGTCCAGCCAGGAGTTTCTGACTGAAGCACTGGAAACTTGCATGGTATTGCTTTCTCTTTATTCAGTATTATTGCCTTTATTGCATTAAAGAGGCTAAGCAGACCTTAAATACTTCATGTGAAGTAGCACTTGCTTTGATGTAAGAATTTGTTGCCTCATGCTAAATGGTTAGTCCGCTTGAACAAGGAAGGGAGTGACTTTTGAAGCCACTGACTAAATAGTGCTTTATTGGTTTAGTGTCTCACTTGGGATCCTGACAGTCAGACTCAAACTTTCAGGAGTGATATGTTCATTGGAAAATGCCATTGGACCTTTTTCCACGCCGAAACCTATAGAAGTCTTCATGGCTCTTCAGACAGCTGTGTCAGTGGAAGAGACCTCGCTGCTGTCAAGGAGCATACTTAACTACAGCAACATTTTATCTACAGCCTTAAAACTCTTTTGCCTAAATTCAAAAGAGAGACAGGGCTGAAAAAGTTTAGGTCTTTTTCCCCAGAGAATTAGCCAACATTGTTTTTGTTGCCAAATAATACTTCCGTGAAGCTTTCCTGATGATCCCTTCCCAGGTCCTTTTGTCTCCTCTCTCTCTCTTTACTGTCACAGCTTCCCCAAGAAATCCTTTTTTTGTTCTGAGCAGCCTGTCAATCAGTCAGCTCACTCTTGCCTGGGGAAATGTGTGCCTGTCTCTGCCTGAATTCCTCCTGCCGTGAATCCACCTCTTTGCATCTTTCTCCATCAGAGTTAACTGTGCTGTTTTTCCTGCCCTGCCACACTTTCCCCTAAGATGACTTGCTGTGGACTTTTGCCATCACTTCTCCATTTCCTGTTCTCTAAACCAGTTTGCCCCATTAGTGAGCCACCACAGTGCTATTAACTTCTCTCCTTTCAAGATCATATGCTAAGAACTGCTCTCAGGTTGGTATGTTAACTGGAACTTGTATCCTGTTGATGGAAGCATTGATCTTTGCCTTGCTGAGAGTCTTGATTCCCCAGCTCTGACATTTCATCGGTTTCTTATATTATCTTGTAAAAAATCTCGTCAGCGGTTCCTCCCATCTTTGTTCTATTTTGAGCTCTGCTTCAACTGAACAGATATTTGACTTAAGCCACTGCAACATTTCTGTATATCTTCTGCGGAATTTTTTATTTCTTGATAGGCCTGACTGGAGTATATTAGCTCCAGCAGACTCCATCCCCTCTGTGGTTTTAAAGGGAAGCAATTGCCTTTATAGAGGTGGTTCCTGACAGAATCTAAGTCAGCAATATAGCTCCTGCTTAGCATTGGTGCTCTGAATCACACTCTGCCCATCTTCTTGCTGAGAAAGTAGAGCATACAGTGCATTTTCTGATTCTCCTGGACATTCTTGTTAATGTAGTCCATTCATCCTCCACATTGCATGTAAGGGGTAGCATGAATTGTAGTAATTTTCAACCTATTAAAGCGATGAGAGGCGCTGCAGAATTTTAAGGCATGACTTTTTAGCTTCTGTTCTTAAATATTCCTTTATTCCTGGTTAGCAGGCTGCATCTGTAGGAGGAAAAAATAAGTTTGTTTCTTTAATGAAGTATTTTGAGTTCCCACTTTTTCTTTTCCTTTTTTTTCCCTTAATGGGACGTTTGGCAATGAAAAACTTTACTCTACTCTTTCATCTTTTTAGTGCCTAAATTACAGGAGTTTGCACATTGGAGTAATAGGCCTGAAAAGGTTTCTCTTAAAAGCAAACAAACTAAAAGATCAGAAGTAAGATAACAAAAATATATTGCTTTCCTGTGTGGAACTCTTCTATGTGAGTAAAAAATTATTTCCTTTTCACTCTCTTGCATAGGTGCTGATTGCTACCAGTTTCATGCAAAGTTTGTTACTATCTGTAAAAAGGCTCAGGCATGTCTTAATTATATTTTTAAACCTGCAATCAGTTATTTTTTGGGACGAAGAGCTTGGGGGGAAGGAGCAGGTAGAATAAATAGGCCCTATTTTTGTACAAGAAAAAGACTTGGGTTGAGTACCTATTATAGTCTATAAAATTAGATTTCAAAATTATTTATATAAAGCTGCCAAAGCGTCAAGTCCTTTTGAAAGAGTGTTTAGCCAGTATTTGCATGGTTTCAGCCTATTATATGAATTCCTAAAAAAGGCTGGTTATTTAGAAACCCTGCCCAAAACGTGTGCTCCTTAAATCTTACCCTGTTTTAGACCCAGACACCCATACTTTTGAAAGTGGTTTAATGTGACGATACCTTTTATTTGTCTTTAATTTTAATGTTTCTGTTTCCTTTTCTGTCTTAGCTACGTCTCTAACACTGAATTACTGCCTATGTATTTTAAGAGTCCTTCCACAGTTATGGGTGTGGATCACGTAGTTTCCATGTTCTGTGTTCTTCTTCTTTGCACAGCTTGTTGTCTCTGTTCACTATTCATATAATCAGCAAATATTAATGTATTCTAGTTTACTTCAGAAGACCCTGCATGGAGTTTTACTAGAATTGTTTTTCCCAAGAGAAATTAACAGAGAATTAATGCTAGTTTGGAATATAGCAATTGATGAAGTATGTTTATAGTACCTGTCGTTATGGCTCTTACTGACTTGTGCTGGTGGTTTTGTGTTTATAGCCAGGTCTTTTCTGTAAGTCTTCTTTATCTCTAAAATTATTTAATGAGTTTTTGAAATCCTCAACTTGCGAAAACGAATGTAGTTTGGAATGCACCTTTCTAGGAATGTGACTGTCATTTATTAAGTAGTTCTTTGAAGAATTCTGCATTGACTAGAGTCAACCTCACAAGATTTGGATGGGAGATAAATAGATATTTTCCTTCCAAAACTAAGCATTATCCCAGAATTACTTAATAATTCCCTAAAGAAAGCTTGTCCAATATTAAATGCACTAATTAGAGCTTAAGATTCAGTTCCCAAGACTCTTTGCATAATGTCAGGCAAGTAATGAATAGAATCATTACCAACTAAGTGAGGTGGGCCCTAGAAACTTGTGCCTCTGAGCCTCAGACTGAATCTGCTTCATTCTTCCATTTGAAAAAAACCAAAACAACAAAACATAACCATCCAGTCCCATACCTTCCCCTCCCAGAATAACTCAAAATGAGCTGGGGGAAGGAAAAACAGCCTTCCTTTGGTTTGGGTTAAAAGCTGTGAGGTGATCTAGAGAACAGGTAATGAGGATAATGTAACCTCATCTCCAAGTGCATGCTTTTTCTCTATCCACACTTTTTCTCAGGTGCAAAACCAACAGACCTGTCCTTCTCACCAAACTAGTCTCTGTGTGAAGGAAGCATTGGATCTGTGGCCCAGCCAGGCTGGAAGGGGCAGTTGCAGCTCCCAGGGGTGCAGAGTGGCAGGACCTGTGGCCTGTGACCACTGTGACCATCATCAGGCAGGTGCAGGAGCAGCCATCGATACCAAACAGCTGAAGTAATTCACAGAATTAGAAGAAGGTGGAAGTGGGAGAGAGCAGGTTGATAGAAAATACACATTTTATTGTCTTCATAATATAAAAAGATGATGCCAGTAATCTTACCAGTTTAGATGGGTGCAGTTTAACTATAAACAAGAGGTTGTATGTTAACATAAAATTCAAGGACTCAAAGACTTTTCCCAAAACACTGTATAATGCAAACATCTGTAATCTCTAGTCTCACGTTAGTCACCAAGCCATCCCATGCCAGAGACTTTTCACTCTACTAGAAAGTGAAAATAATGTAAACATATAGCAATATATTTAATGCATGCTTATGGATTATACACAAACAAGTGAAACTCATTGAAAACAGAAACCCATCACAACACTGATATATCACCTGCTCTTCCAACAGATACATGGAAAAAGATGTCATAACTGGTGGGTCTCTTTGGGGCAGTCTGTATTTTTGTACCTGCTGGAAAAGAAAATGGTTTATTTAATAAGGAGATTGTGAATCTATTTTTTTTAATCATTATTACTTGCCTTCTTGTACCATCCCTGTAGGTTTGCTGGTTTGCAGTTGACTGTTCTTAGAATGAGACATGCAGCCTTTGACATTAAGATTTTTTGAAATCCCATTAGAAACACCACAGTACTACTTTTAGTGAGCTTTTTCTGTGACCTAATTTTAGGAAAAATCCCAAATGATCTCAAGTCAATTAAGTTTTGAAAGTCAAAATTTAGATTAATCATGAAAGAAACACTTCCATTATCAACACTTTTAATAAGCTTTTCCACCTTGGGCTCCCACTGGATGCACAATTCCATGTGTACAGTACCTTAGTCTTTGCGTGGTGCCATTGATTATTTGGTGGCATTAATCTGGAGAATAATTTGCAGTGCACCACAGATACATAATGACTTAAAAGTTGTGAGCTTGAAGATCACTATGATTGAATTGTTTCCTAATGTATTTTGAAAGAAGAAATAAAGAATTTTGAGAGAGAAGAAAAATGGTTTAACTCGATGGCCTTTCCTTTTATTAGGTTATTATTGATCGACTTACATTTGGGAACCCTCTAGCATTTTGTGAAGTGCTGTATTACACTGTAGTAAGAACAGGACTTTTTTTTTTTTTTTTTTGCACGAGGGAGGCAAAGAATGCCAAAAATAGGAATAAGAGAATGAGGCATATAAACATGTCTAGATAGGCAGTTACTCTTCATGGCCTTACTAATTAGGAACCTATCGAAAGATTATTTCCCTGCTGAAAATAGAGTCTGGTTAACTTGCAAAGGACTACAGATCAGGTGGGAAGACATGACAAAGTGTTAGAAATCTGTTGTGTGACCACAGAAATCTCGCATTACAGCTGCTCTTTCTTTGAGCAAATGAGGAGTAAATTTTATAACAAATGCTGCAGGAATAGTCATCAAAAATGTCCAGCTTTGCATTCAGTCTCTGCATTCAGTTCCCTGCATTCAGACAGGGTTTTGATTTGGTTTGCCCATTGCAGCAGATGGTACTGGGAAAACAATAAGTCTTTGCATCCACTTTCTCCAGCATTGACAATTGTTCTTTCTGAGGCATTTGAAGAACCTACCAGTCATAGGTCAGCAGCATGAGATCTGCAAGTCCTGCATTGTGAAGACAACAGGAAAAACTTCTGTTTGAAAATGTATCGAGTATATTGAATGAGCAAAATGAGTGGATTTAGAGAACATCCATCAGAGTATAGAATTTTGTTAGACAATGTGAAGAACCATGATGTTTAAGTCAGACATGCTTGCCTCAAAATGAGCTTATGCCTGGTTTCACTTGGGTGTCTCTTTTCTTGGGATTCACAGGTCAATATTCAATTGAAGTGATTGTATGAGTACAGAAAATGAGCATGCTGGTTTGTAACAGAGGGGTAGTTGTGCATTGTATAGAAAAATAAAGATTGTTTGGAATAAGAAATTTGTGTCTATATTAATATAATAAATTTTACTATCCTTGGAAGCCTGGGGAGACAGAGTATGTTCTGACATGCTTTCTCTTTTATCCAAACTGAACTCTGTGGCATGTATGTAAGATTTGAGATTACAGATTCTTCTGCACTTGCCCTGTATTGGGTTTTTTTTAAGGAAAAAGCAGAGTTCTGAATATAAGGGCAATGAGAGCAGGCACACAGTAATTGCAAATGGTGAATTGCTTGATTATCAGGTTTAATGTGTCATTAGGGTCTTGCTGACCTTTTCTGTCAATGCAAAACATGCGCAGATGTTAGCATTAGAGAGAAAAAGAGAGCAGAAGTGGATAGATGTGAGCAGGCCGGCTGCCAAAAGATCAGCTGACACTATGCTGACATCAAGTGCAATCTGGAGAGTCCTTCTTACCCAAGCAAGCCTTTACAATGTATGGTCGTCTGCATATGCAGGAGCCACAGCAGTGTCTGTAAACCAGCCTCTCATCTGGTCAGTACATCTTTGTTGCTATGAGATACATTGTCCTTGTCTTGTTTTGGCTGATTTCTCTGATCTTAGTCTCTGCAGTTTGTTGCTTTGTCTGCTGAAAACAAACAATAAAGAGGAAATGGGCATTTGTCTTTTGCATTTTCACGGGATTTGCAGAAGTACTTCCCTCCAAGATCTGCATGCAGTGTGTTACTGACAGCTTGTTGCGTCTTCCCAGTGCCGTCTTCCCAGTGCTGTCGATGTAGCTTTGAATTGTTAGGGAGTAATAAAAAATACATTTTACGTGGGTCATAGCTATAGCAGTAACTTGAGGAGGTGGTCTCAGTGAAGAGATGTACTTGTGTGGTGGAAATGGTTTCCCACAGCCTCTTGTGGGTTGCTTTGCTAACTGCTTTTTAGAGAAGACTGCAAGCTGCTACCAAGTGGTGGATGATGTAGTGAAGGTAAAAAGTTCAACTGCAACAGTGTGTCCTGTTATTTATCTTCAGAAACCTTGAAATAACTTTGGTAAGTGCATCATCCTCTTCCCTCCCCCCATACCCAATCACTAAAGATCTGCTTTCATGTGTGGCTTCCTCTGTTCATTGTCTGTGCCAGGTAAAGATTCTGGTTCTGACACTTCTCCCAGCAGGAGTCTTAATTTTCCTGAGAAGCAAACAGTTCTTTTGTCATGGCATATCAAAATACCCATGAAAGGTAATTAGATGGAGGAAAGGAACCTGCTAGTGAGATGCACCAAAATCTGACAGTCTAGGGAGCAAGACACTGAGATCTAGTTTCTGCATTTTCCTTTGCTGTGGACATGTGTCAAGTCAGTTAGCTGTGTTTGTAAGATAATGCAAAAATACTTATCTTCTCAACTTTTTGCCTGTATGTATTTTCAAAATACATGCTCATTTTGCAGTGAGTCTGTTCTACTGTGTGTGTGCATAGTGTTCACTTCCATGTGGGGCTGCTCGCTGGAACTTCGGAAAGTATTGTAATGCACGTATCAATGATAAAGAGAGTATGAACCTGTTCAGGAAGTTCACTCAGCTTTTCATCTTGAAAATGTGTCAGTGCTCCTCAAAAATTAGTACCTCTGAACTCCCATGTTTCCACAGGGCTCAGAAAAACAAGATTATAAAACACTAGGATGCAGCAGAGAGTGTAGCTGTTAGAAAAATGACTGGAAAGCTAGGAGGGTGAGGGTGGAAGGAGGCATTGTGGATATTGGCAGTGGTCCTCAATCTGCTTCTGTTACTCCACTGCATCAGGAGCCAGGTCTGTCCTTGAAGAAAATGAATGCTTTTTAAAATTTTTTCCATTCCCTCCCCATCCCCACTCCCAGACAGTAAGAAGAGTAAAGCTCAGAAACAGGAATAGAGTTTCATGTTCTCAGTAAGGACAGTCTGGGTTTTCATGAATAAACAGGTTAATGAAACATCTGACAATCTAGAATAGGCTGTGGGAAACCATTTCCACAATCTCCGGCTTAATGATAACTTTTCAAAAAACTTCCAGGCAAACTAATTCCTAGAGACAGAGAGGTGATGAGGAGGAACAAGATTCTTAAGCCTAGTACCATGTTGAATAGACACTATAGAAAAGCCTTTGCTTGTTTGTTACCTAAAGGTGAAAAGGGAAAAAATATTATCTGTAGACTTAAAGAGTGTATAATAGTCTACGTTGCCTCTTAATGCAGAATTTCTTGCATCAGTGTTTAGTTCAGCAGGCTGTACTGAATTTCTGGTCAAGATTTCATCCACATCTGTGTACATTTACTTCTGTTGGGGTAAGAAGCTTCAGGTTTTCCCACTTTTCAACACCTGATCCAACCCCTTTCTACTGCAGAAGGTCCAGCAAAAAAGACTGATCAATTGAACAACAGGGAACTACTGCCTACAGCAGCTAAATCACATCTGATTTGTAGATGAAGTCATTTGCACCTAAGGCAAGTATATGCATTTTACACAGTGGGTGTTCACTCTTGGTGTGCTTTATCTCTTTGAGGCCCTTAACAGCTCTTTTCTTTGAGTCAGCTTTGATCCTAATCTTTGCTCTCAGCTGGACAGCAGCACAAAATTGAATGTAGATATACAATTGCATGCCGTGTATTTTAACACACACAAACAAAAACCACAACTCCCCACTCCCCAAAAGAAAACAACCAACCATTCTCCAAACCCCCAGATGTGAAGTATCATCCAGTTTTGTCTTCTTCTCTGCCTATGTCATAGATGCCATTTGGACCATGTTAGTTTTCCTGATTAAAATCTCAGGGGTCTTGGTCTGGTTTTTTGCTGCTGCTGCTGTTGTGTTGTTTTGGGGTTTTTTTCCCTGACATGCTGTGATTCTTAGCATTCTCTTGCCTATTCAAGCATTTAAAACATGAAAATAAAGCCTTGGAAGAGCTTGACAGGAGTGACAATTCACTGTCATTAGTAAATTGGGGAAAATGACGTGATTCAACAGAAGATTTTCCAAGTGATAGAATACTAATTGTTTTAGGGGAAAGAGTTTCATGCAGTGTATCTTCATAGATACCAGCTATTCTTTATCCCCCTTGTTTATGCTGTCTCCATGACTATGCTTCAAGGATTGTTTTGCTCAGCTTGATTCCTTCTCATCTCTTGATCCCTGCCAAGGCAGTGTTCTTGGATGCTTTGAGATACATGGAGTAAACATTCGCCATCAGTAGTACAAAGTTTGTTCAGCAGTTCTGACAACCAGGTACAGTACTGAAGAGTGCTGCACACATACTTGGGTTGAACGGACAGGGGTACCTTTCATTTGACTGGACTTTGAAAAAGAAGGAATTCTTTAAAATGACAAAACACACAGACCAATGAAAGTCATGCTTTGATATTAGCCTTACCATGAGAAATCTCAACACAAATCTGTTTGTCTGGATGATAGCCAACTGGACATTTGCTAAGTATGAGGAAAGATACTGTAAATGCTTTGACATAAACCAAGTGTTTTTTCCCCAAACTATCTGGGATGTTTATATGAGTGACTGTTAAGCAGATCTCCTGATTTTAATGGCATTGTTCCCTCAGTCAGCAGCTTCTTTTGACAATATTTGCTTGATTCATCCCACCATAATTTGTTTCCATTTGCTTAACCTGATAGCTCAGTACTAGATGGCTTCATCTGCTTCTTTTGAAGGCTGAATCTGTTAAACACTGCAACTGCTTAAATAGTGTGCCTTTCAGAAATAAGTGGGATCAGTACAGCATTGCATATCAACAGCGTCCAACATGAAGTGCCTAACCTTGGCTTCATGATGCCTCTTCTCACTTGTTTGTGGTGGGCAGTCTAGCAGGCCTGGGGAACAAATATGTGATCCAAATGCTTCTTTGACTAGGTTATGAGTGCCTAGTGAGATGGATAGCTGTGGGGGAGGCAACCAGAACTCAACCCTAAACCCCAAATGCACTGTTCCTGTTTATAATGCAGCTGTTCTCTTTTCCTATAGACTCTTTTCCCTGCTGAACTGGTGTCAGGCACAGAGCATTTCTGCTCATGTGCATCCCTTCCTACAGTCCTTCCTACAGTTCGTTCATCTCACTGCATTTGAGACCAAATTTGCCGTGCCCAGAGCTCTTGATGAAATAAGAGACACTTCACTATGAAGTTGTCACGAATAAATGGATATTACCCAGACTCAATACTTTCATTTTATAGTCATTCCTGGGTTTTTTGAGTTCTGCCCCTAGTCTTGATGAGATACCTGAGCCCACAGATATCTTGTAGTAGCACATCACCTGATATACCATGGTATTAACTTAGTCTGCAGAGCAAGCTTTTGCGTTCAGGATAAATATATTTGCGGTGAAGAAGCAGAATTGCTATTCTGGGGGAAAAACACCAAACCCCAGAACAAACAAACAAATAAACCAAAACCACCCAAGCCTCCAAGATTATGGAGAGGATAAAATCTTTTTGCTGACGAAACAGACTGGGGCAGTGTGCAGGCACACACAGAGACATGGGCAGGCAGCAAGTGCCTGTGTGACTCGGAGCCGGAGCGAGAGGAAGGCTTGAAACTTAAACTCCTCCTGCAGCTCTGCATCTGCTCTGAGTCACTGGTATGACTCACACTGACAGTGTTCACGTTAGCTAGCGTTCAGATGGAGCAGCTCTGGCAACAGAAGAAGCAGGTTATATTACTGATTACCTGCTGCAGCAGACAGTTGCACCAAGATTTTTTTTTACGAGCACAGATGAAACAGAGGAGGCTCTACTGAGCACCGCTATTATTGGTAGTATTGTTTTCTTAAGGTAAGAATGCCTGTTTATTTATATATGTACAAATGGGAATTTGGAGCTTGTGAAGTCTGAATTTCTGTTGCTGTTATTGTCAGAGGATGCTGATCTTTGGAGCTGCGTTACTGCAAAGCTTTGTCTCAGCTGTTTGCTGTGCCATATGGAGAATCATAGGGCTAATGGGCAGTGCGCGTCCTAGGAAACAAAATAACTACTTTCTCATTCATTGATGTTATGTAAGGCATGGCAGCCATGTTAAGGACAGAAGACCTCTTTTGAAGAACCAGTGCTGCTAGATGGTAGGGCAAGGAAAACAAATAGTTTTTAAGCAGCTCTCTGTTCTTTGGAGAGTGCTGCCGTTCTCTAGTTCTTGCTTACTGAATTTCTGTGTTAATAGAATTAAAAAAGCAGTTTTATTAGAAGTAGCAAAATAATTGTTTACCTTTAGAGTCACTGTGTTGTTTTGACTTCAGCATTCAGGTTGGGACTGTGCATGTGATCCGTGCAGTGCCTGGATGTAAACAGTTTCTTCAAATACTATAAATGGTACTTCATGATATTGGGGTGATTTTTATCTTGTGCCACTAAAAACCCAGATATATATATGTATATATATATATGTCCTGTTCTGACAAGTAATTATATGCAAAAAATGAGACATATTCTAGTTAGTGTTGACATATGCAGAGTAGGTATAACATTTGTTTGTAGTAGCTTTGCTGCTATTTTACTCACCTTAGTGCTGTAATTTTAATGTAAGTTAGACTGGTATTGCTTATTATGCTTATGTAGAATCCACCGAGTCTTGAGCATTTGCTATATTCCCCAGAAGAGATTTTATAAGCGAGGGATTCTGGTTTTTAACTGCAGTAGTGAATTTATCTTAATTTCTTTTTTCTTTTCTCCTGATTTTTTTTTTCCCATTTATTTTGGATTTGCAAAGCAGTGTCCTTTTAAAGTGCATCTTACAGTGAGATTGGCAGCTGTTTTCAGTAACAAGGCAGCCAGACCACTTGTGTTTGTTTTCAGAATGAGAGAATGAGAGAATGAGGGTATTTTCAAAACCTGATCATGTACTAGTTTACTTTCAGGTACTTGAAATTGCCACTCATTTCCTTGTAGAATTTACATAAAACGGACCACTGTCATCTTCTCTCGAAGAAATACAGTGCTGTAGTAATAGCATTTAAAAATGACAGCATACTTTAGGTTTCTCCTCTGTTTGCTAGTTCATAGCATTTACTAATGTACAGTGTTTTCATTGCTGTGAATTAAACAGATTTCGTGTTACTTTCTATTTTAAAATAGATTAGTTTTCTTAATAAAATGGAAAGTAAGGTTTGTTAGTAGATTTGTAGTATATTTATACTTCTGGTGGCATCCAACTTGGAAAACTACAGTGTGAGAGGCTCTTTTAAAACAATGCCAGTCATGGGTGCCCAACTCCCAGAGGAAAAATTCTTTTGACTAATTTTAGTTACTTATGTTTCTGATAGAAAATATTTCTCATGTTACAGCATTATAAATGCAAACTAGTTTAAACAGTGTTAGGGTTGGGTTTGGGTCTGTTCACTAACAAAGTTCTGGCACATGACAGTCTCCTTCTCCTCCCAAATCCAAATAAGTAGAAATAAAACATTCTTTGCAGTCTTACTTTTTTCACTGATTTGTATCTGAATTATTCTTAAGATTGTGTCAGAACTGTGTTTGCCTTCAGGATTCCCTTTAAGTATGCATTTAGAGATGAATTCTGTATTATGTCAGAAAAAATAATTTATTATAATAAAACTCAATTATCTTCAGTTCAGTTTACGTAATTTCTTCATTGTAACACATTGTGGACACAGTTAAGTAATTAATGCTAAAGTTAATGTTTTCAAAAACCGTTTCAAGAACACACTTAACATCTAAAAAACAGGATGACAGCCCCTGAATCAACACAAATCTGAAGACATCCTCTCCATCCTATTTGTCCACAGACTCTTTGTGTAAGAGCTGACCACCAAAGAGAACTCCCTCTGATTCGTGTTGTCCTCGTACTGCCTGCTGTGTCACTCTGTCTGCTGCTGGAATGCCACTCAAAAAGAGTGACAGCTGGAAAAAGAACCAAAAGTCCAGTCTTGCAAGATAGCTAGACAGTTTGCTCTATGTGAGTTGGAGAGCTTCTGGGAAGAACTTATGCTATTCTAGTAGTGATTGTTGTGATACTATGTCAGTAACTATGTGCCTTCTTGGAGATATAGTAGCAAGTTACAACTGAAAATAAATATCCAAGGTAGGAGAGATTTGTGCAGGGAAGTGAACATATCTGTGTTAAGTGCAAAGGAACCAGCTGTGTCTGATCCTTCTATGCAGGAATTTTGTAGTAAGTATAATAGGGCTTGTCAAAGCCTGCCCTCTAGGCACCCTGAAAGTTGGGTTTTGTTACCTTAAGTTGGCTTTGCATTAGACTGCAAAGGTGATAAATGACAGAAACTATTGGGGTTATATCACTGGTACTTTTGGCAGGACTTGAATTGTGAGAGTTCATGATCACCTTGGCCTTTCTTTTCTGTAAACCCAAAGAGAAGGTCCCAACTCTCTGTTCTCCCCTCCTGTTCCTAACTTACAGGATATCATGGCTGTTTTTCTCATCTCTACATTACTACAGAGCCATGCTTTGTTATCTTTCCCTCTCTAAAGCTTTTGTGAACTTCCTGCTGAAATTTAAACCCCCTTTTTGAGTCTCACTTCAGCTGCTCTGGTGTAACTTGTTTAAGAATTCTCTTCCCTTGGTAGGTTTTCCACATAGAAAAGCCTTGAGTGGTGCAAAGCCACAAAGCTCACGTAATTCAGCACTTTCCTTTTGCTCCTTGTGCTGCATGTGTTGTGAACAACAGGTGGGGTGTTCAGCTGTCCTTTGTTTCTTCCTTTATAAAGCCTGCTGGTTTTTGGTGGCTTCTTTTGTGGCCATGCTCTGTGTTACTCTGAGCCCTTTGTCAGCCTTCCTGGCAGTCGGGGAGCAGTGCTGCTGGATTAACTCTGATCTCTTACGCGTTCTGCTCTCTCAGTCCTTGAGCAGAAGCTTCTAAACAGACTGTGGCATCATCCTTGGGCATGTTGTTCTACCTCTCCCTGCAATGACAGTGGGAAATGACTGCAGGAAACACGGCTGTTGCTGTGGGTAGTAGGTGGAGCAGTGAGGGCCCTAGAGAAAATAAAGCATTTCTCCAAAATTCTTTAGTGGGAGGAAGCACTTAGTCCCCTGTTTTGCACAAAAGCTGCATCAGCAATGATTTATAACTAGCCTTGCCTAATGAAGAACTTAGGGGAAATCCGATCCTGTCATTGCAATTAATTTATGTGAGTCATCTTTAATATGGGTGATTTTTTTATTGTGTTACAATTTTAGCTAATGATCAACCCAAACCAGACCACTGCTGTATCAGAAGCTGAGTTTTACATAGAGTAAAAGATGGCTCATGCATTGAATAATAATTCATATTTTTTCCCCAGAAAAAATAGTATGTATGGTGATATGCTGTTTGACACTAGACTTCCTGAGAAAGGACTCTGCAGTATATGAAAAAGCAGCATATTGTTGTTTGTGTAGTACATCCTTGTCACAGAACAGCACAGTGTTTCTATTTTCAAATAGGAATTTGAAATGGAGGGAGGGAAAAAGTTTGTATGAGTTGGGGTTTTTTACAAGTTTTTGTTTCTTTTTTTGCATGTTTGGAATAAGCCCATGCAAACTGGAGTTATATTGGAATAAAATCCTTACATGTGAACAGTATGAATAGCACCATGTGCAATACTGAACCATCTTGTTTGTCGGAGAACTCTTCTTTTTATTTATGTAATTTTAGAGATGACAATTTTTATGTCAGTTATTTTTGGGGTCTTCTATATGTGTAAGCATCTAGAGGTCATCACCTTGGCCCCTTTTCCTGTTTTCTGAAGAAGTCTTCTTTTAGGGATTAAATTTGTTGCCTGGTTTTAAAGAGGAGGGGGAAGGAGCTGTTAAATCTTTGTATACAGTGTGTCCTGAAAAGCTCTTCACTTAATCCTGGAGCAGTTCAAACAGGGAAACACAGAGGGAGGCGATGAACACATCCTGTTTGCCCTGGAAGGCCTGAACTGTTAGAGGGGCTCCCACCTCATTGTGTTGCATGAGCTTTTGCATCACACAGAAAAAGTCATGGTCTCATTTCTTGTCTGTTTAAACCTTTGTGTATTTTTAAGCTTGTGCTAGTTTAAATGAAGAGTGAAGGATACAGCCTATACTCTAACAATTATGATCCTTTCATTTGCCTTCAGGGTCAGAATTTCCACTTGACTTCATGACTATAGTCCCTGTGTCCTGCTCCAGAGTCAGAGCCAGTGCAAGGATGAGGATAGTTCATTTTGCTCTGGTTAAATGAGATTATGGCCTGGATTATGATGGCATGTTATTTCTGTGCAGAATTCTCCTAGTATTTTACAGGGACACAGAAATCTGGGATTAGCTCAGTTTTCATTTCAAGTTGATTATTTGCATTTAAAAGCAGCAGAGTACCTTTGCTGTGTGACCTTAAATAAACAGCAGCTAATTGATAGGTTTGATGTCTCACATAACTGTGAATTGACCTTTTATGTGCAGGTGAAACAGTTTAAAGGGAGTGGGTTCATGATCCTTAATTCAAATTTACTTTTTAGATAAATACTTCATAATGCCAGATGGCAAAGCAGCTACAGGCAGAGGTGAATAACAGAGCATGCAGGTTATTTGGGCAGTAAATATGCTGTTCAAAAAAAAAAAAAAAGACAGCACTGCAATATTCTGGATTGCACTAAATGCCAGTAACTTCATCAGGTTTCCTGTGTGTGATAGGTGAATGTATTGTAAGTCCCAGATTCCTGAAATACAAACTGCTGTAAAAGATTTCTTCTGTCTCATTTCAGAAACAGACACAAGTGGTCTGACTTTACAGCATAAGATTTCTTTTCCTGGGTTCAATGTTATTTCTGTCAAGCAGTTGGGAGGGCTTCTCATGAGGATATAAGGACCAAAATGGTAAAATGTTGATTCATATAATGCACGTAGAAGGACGTGCAATAAATAATACCATGTTGACAGCATCTTCTGTTGTTTCAGGAAGCTTGCAAGAAGAGCTCTTTCAAGCTCTGTATGATAGTATGGTGGATTTGTATGAAAAGGATTGTGTCACAAGTATTACCATCACTAAATATTAGTATCATGGCTCTAAATGCGTGACATAAAAACACATGCAACTGGCTAGTGAGCTCTTCCTGTCATAAACTCTCCCTCAAATGTGGGTGTCTGGGAAAAGTTACTTAAATTATTCTCTGTTCCTGAGAGAAATAGATGGCTTTCAATTGTGTTTTGGTAAACAGGAGGTAGTGAGTATTAGGAAGAACGTGGCCTTTGTGGTTTTGCCTACATAAGAAAGATTTCTCATCATTGTCCCGTAGCTTTGTAGATTCCGATGAGAACGAGATGTTATAAAGCTGATCCTTCTACAGGGCACTGATTTTACACAGAAAAGTTGCACGGAAAAGTGACTATTCTTTTGCTGGTACATAGTAAGAGAGGCAGGTTTTGCTGGTAAGTACTAAGAGAGGCAGAATGCATGGGCATAGTGGAAAGAGATGAGCATCTTCAGGGTACATATAGCAGTGAGAGGAGGGGAGTGGTTGGGCACATGGAAGGATAAACTTCCATTTGCACAGTGAGAGTGTGAAGGAAACAAGTCCTTTTGTGTGTGGAAGTGAGGGAAGACTGCCAGCATCTATGTGTGTGTGTGAACTGAGGAAGGGAAGTTCTGCCTTCAACACCCATGTTGTCTCAATTTTGACTTCCTTGTAAATGCTTTGCCTCTTTTGTGAGATGCAAATATTTCCTAATAGCTCAGGAAGGACTGCATGTTCTTTTCTGTGCTTGTTAGTGGGATTTATATTTCAGATATGTAAACATCACCATAGTCTTTAATTTCATGGAAAATCAAAATGTCACAAGGGGCCACCGGTAAGATTTTTTTGAGGGCAAGAAAAAAATTGGCACAGGCAAGAACTGTCTCTTTAAGAACCAGGGGTGTCTTTAAATAGCAATTTTATGTAAAATTTAGCAGAAAGACAATTGAAGGACAGAACACTTAACAGTGAAGATCTGCTTAGCTGATGTTATATTTGTGATAAGTAGGAGACAAGAACTCTAGTAATTTGACTCAATTTGTGTGAAGATTTGATCCCCTTTCCGGTCATGAGCAAGGCATCCAGAATAAATGAGAAGAGCTGTTTCTTCCTAGCACAGTGCTTTATTGTCACCGGCAACATTTGCAGACATCTAAAAGATTGCTAAGAAGGTACGTGTCAAATAGGCATTTGGGAGGGCTGTGGTAGCTGATGAAGAATGTTACAGTGTGCAGCATTTATTTTGTGAAAGTAAGACATCTTTTCTCACTTCCCTAGAACTTGCACTTTCCCCCATATTTCTTTGTGATTCATATTTCTGAGACTCAAGTAAACAACCTTCACAGTAAACATGACTATTTATGTGAAAAGTTAATAATGCAGCCTAGATTTCTCCATATTGTGCTCCATTTACATGAACTCTCAAGCTGCATTTGGGGGTTCATGAAACGAAAGGTCGGTGCAGTAAGGAAAACCCATCTCAATGTCTCAGCATCGTGGGAATTTGTGTAAAACTGAACATCCTCAGAAAATTCTCAGTTTGTTACACTGCATGAAGATAATTTCCAGCCATTATTCCTTGGATGTTTAGTTTTACAGTGAAATATTATCTAGCTTGAAAACATCACCTCCCATGATTAAAAAAAGAGGGAGGCATTGTGGGCATTTGGTAGCTAAGAAAAATGTGTCTTACTGTAACACTGATAGAATAAATGAAAGAAGGGAGTAAGAAAATTAGATACTAGACAACATTCATTTAATGTCAACACTGTTACAAAACTATTCACAAGTTGGTGCACCATGGTCCTGGGTGTCACCTCATTTTTTCTGCATAAACATATAGTAGATGGTTGGGTTGATAAGACTTGTAAAATGAAACCATGTCTTCTCTTTACTATCTAAAATACAATATGAAATATAGGATCTACTTGTGCAAACCAGTTTGACCTTTAGACTATCCTTTGTAATCTTCTCTTCCTGGCTCCCCATTTTGCAGGACTGTACTCTCTATCTACATTGACTTTGTGGAGGTGTGTGTTTGACAGTGTTGGGGAATGGACCTAATAGTGGGTCATGCTCGGGGTTCTGACTCTATGTGTGTTCAACCTGGGGAGGTAATGCTGGGTGCTATGATTTTCTTTTAATGAAAATCAGGTGCAGAGCAAGGTAAATCATACCTGTGTTTCTGCCCGACGAGAAGTTGTGACTCATTCAGGAACACAGCCTAGCATTAGGAATGCTAAAGCACTGCTGCAAACAAGTGATAGATAGAGTTGCAGACAAGTGTTTTATTTCTTCACAACCAGGAGCTGAGAATAGATAAAATTTTAATGTTGTGTACATAATGTGCACAGTACAGGTTGCATACATAATGCAAGCAAATCTGAAATAATTCTGAGGAAGTCAGATGAAGACAAGGCAAGTTTCCTCTTTTTCTGTAGGGTATATTTTGATGTAATAGCAATAGCATCTTGTGTTAGTACTGCAAAAAGAGGTGCCACATTGGCCACAATAATTATCTGCTCAGAATGAAGTGAGTTTATCTTCTGTATATTCTTACTTTCCTGTAAACTGGTGTTTCAAAATGGGGAATGAAGAAAGAGTTCAGGAAATCATATATAGTTGCAAAAGAGTTTAGACAATGCAGTATTTTATTTGCCTCAAAGCAAAGGAGAATATCAGACGGAGCACAGCAGGACACACAGTGTATTCTACCTTCTGTCTGCTAGAAAAAGAACATGCTGCTTGTGTTTGTAGGCTGATTATTGGAAATTTGAGCCTTTAAAATATGTTACAGGAAATGTCTTTTGAGCTACACTGGATCTAACAACTTGCTTTGAATAAGCATTGGTTTGCAGCTCTGCTGTCATGTGGTTCATCCTTAGCTTCTTGTCCACTGCAGAGGTTCTTGCTCCTCAAATTTGTCAGTAAAATCAGCAAACAGTCCTTCCCCATCTTGATCCTGTTAGAGAGCTTTGGTTTTGCATTGTACCTTTTGCAAAGTGTTCTGTTTTGCTCTTTTTTTCTATCCAGGTATTCTGGGGAGAAGCAGGGTGAGGTGGTGGAGTCTTGTTTTTGTTTGCATTTGATTTGGTGTGCTTGAATTTTTTTTTAAAGAAGTTTAGGTTATACCAACATGTGCCATTTTGCTGACAGACAGAAGGAGGGGAAAAGTGAGGACAATAGTTTAGGTTGTCTATTTAGATGGCACAACTCTCGAGGACTAGCACATCTGTTGGACTGCACCCGGACAAAAGCTGTCAAGGCCAGCCTCCAGTCAAAGTAGCTCTATTTTTCCCTGTTTAACGAATAGACAAAATCACATCTAGTGTCATGGATTGCAGGTACCCTTCAGAGGTGTTGACACCACATTTAATTGCAAAGGAAAAGTGTTAGTTGTGCCTTCCTTACTGGAATGATTTAGCTGCTATCCAGTGAGTCAGAAAGAAGAAAGAAGGGAACATGGAGGAGAAAGTGAGGGATTTCCATTGGCAACATGTATACTTCTTGTTATTTTTATGTTTGGGTTTTATGACACTGATATTTTTCTACAGAAAACAGTGTCATGCACTCCGCTTTCTGCAGTACTTTGGAATAATGATATGGCATATGTAATTGAGAACTGGTGTCCTCCTCAGTTTGTATGGTAACCCTGGATGCAAGTGTAAGCGATTGGGGAGAAAAAAGCCTCACTATATATAATTTCCTTATAGTGAAGGATCTGAATGGCTTTTAAAATCTGGCAGCAAGCTCTGAGGTTTGAACTGCCATCATCAGTCGATTGCAAAACAATTTCTGTATGGTTTTAATTAAGCAAAACTATGCTACAGTTTTTAATAGAATTTCTTTTTTCTGTCATGAAGATGTCTTAATGCAAAAGGCCAGAGGCAGAAGGCAGAACATGTCAAGAAGATGGTCCTTTGGTGCAGTCTACAGTAGTACATTACCACACTCTGCTATGGTTTTACTGCTTTTACAGGGCAATATAATTTAAAAACTTTAAAATGTGGAGTGAAAAAGGGTGTCTTGAATTGGTGCCCAGGTAGAATCGTTCATCTGCAAATACCGTTGGCATCTCTGTGAATGTAATACCTGGGCATATGCTGCTGGTCTTCAGTTTAGTTGTTACAGCTAAAAGTAGCACTTTGATGGTTCTTCATCAGGTACCAAAGCACAACAGAACTGGAGTGCAATTAAAAACTGTGGTTGTGTCAAAGAGAAGAACTTACAGGTGAACTCTAGAAATGTTGTTGAAAACCCAGAGTTGCTTTTAGAAGGGGGTACAGAGCAGAATGGCACCTGCAGGAGGTAAGAACTTGCAGAGAGGTTGGTAGGTAGGTCTTGTCTTCTCTGCAGAAGTTGCAATAATTTTTTTTTAAATCTCACAGATGGGCTGGTTTTAAAACATATCACAAATCTCAGTGTTGCTTTGCAAGATGGGTGTGACTTCCTCAAGTTAGTGAACAAGTTACCAATATAACTTGGCAGCAGAGAAGCTCAATGTAGTTACTAGGTCGCATCATCTCTGTTTTACAGATTCATGAGCTAAGCCACAAAGTTGAAAAGGATTTGCCTGTTGCCATAGAACTAGTCTGTTTTTTTGTCGGTGTTGTAAATAGAATTTTTAGATTCCTTTATTGTCTCTGCCATTTTAATTTCTTCATTTAAATGAAACAAATAATAATTGACCAGGTTTAAGTATTTATATCAGATGTCCTAAAGGTGTATGGTGTCACAGTATATTACAGGATTATAATGTAGTAGGTCCATGGTATCACTCCTTGAGCTTATGACTGACTGGCAATGACTTGCCCTGGGAGTAGCTTTCATGGTATCTAAGAGCTTTCGCAGTACTTTCCCTGCTTTTAGGATGGAAAAAAAAAAAAATAACATAACCATACTAAATAAATACATTTGAAGTTACAAAGGATATTAAATTGGAACTTTGCAACTGAATTTGCCAAAATAAAAATTGCTGTAAATAATATATGACTTTTTTTTCTGAAAATTTGGATATCACACTTACGAAAAGAGCTCCATATAATGTCAGATGTCTCTGTCCTCACTGAGGACAGAAAGCCAGGGCAATTTAAATGCTTTGCAACTTCTCATCTGAACTGACAGTCATACAAGTGCACCTTGAGTTTGTTCTGCCTTCACCTTGGACAGTGAAGAGAGAACAAAACCTAAGGTGCTTTACGGGCCGTTTCTGTGAACGGGTATGATTTTGTAAGAAATTTTAGATGCTTTGCTGATGAATGCGTGAAAGCACAGGGCTGGATGGAGTTTCCTGCATTGTTAATTCTAGTTGTAACAGTGGCATAACACTGCTCTTATATGGAAAACAAGGTTATCCTTGGCTAAACGATCTTTCTTTATTGCTGTTATTCAAGTTAGGTTTGTTACTTTGTTAACATCCTGTTTATCTGACCTCTTTTTCACCTCGGTGGTGTTTAGCCCTTGTCAAGTATTTCTGAAGAGCAAATTGTAACTTGTTTCACCTTCCACTTCGCTGAGTTTAGCAGTGCTTTTGCAGAAAGTGGCTCTTTGTTATCTGCGCAAGTCTTTCTCTACATGTTGCAGACTGAGCTGGATGCTGTTTAGCTTATTGTAGCAAGTGTTCCTGAATTAGTTTCATTGCTGCTTCTTGTAGCAACAAGAGCCCGTTGGCTGGTACAGCCTAGTGCAGTATCTCCCTTT
Source organism: Orthonyx spaldingii (assembly GCA_013397795.1). Lineage (NCBI taxonomy): Eukaryota > Metazoa > Chordata > Aves > Passeriformes > Orthonychidae > Orthonyx > Orthonyx spaldingii. The sequence goes on from VZTJ01006074.1 coordinate 890,209, forward strand.
TTGTGGCTGTGTTATCTGACTCGAACGTCTTCTTTCTTCTTGGTTTTTTCCAACTGATAAACTCCCAGTTGGTAGCAGAAGTTCTTGTTAGTCTGTAGTGTGCTGTTTTATCTTAGTACTTTTTAATTTCTTTCTTTTACTTCAGTCCTGGTTCTACTTTGTTACTTTTGCTGTAAACTGATGAATTGCGTCTTGATTACTGCATCACAAATTTGAACACTGCTTTATGTATGAATCTTCCCTGACTTTAATGTTTTGAGGAGTGCTTTGCTTATGACTGATCCGTGCATTTTTCTGTGAATTATTTACCTTTCTTAATCCTACTTTGTATATTTATATGTTTGCCCCATCTGTACATTTTAATAGAGAAGCATGTTCTCCACATAGGAACCTGTTGACTTGCCACAGTTTTGTGGTACCACAGTCAAAGATTTCTAACATGCCCTGTTGAAGCAAAATGGCAGATATTTCAGGTTAAAAATCATACTAGAAAACACATTGCTTGACAAGTTTGTGTTTTGACCTTAAGATTAAAAAATTGATCCGCAGAGTTATTTGCTACCTCCCAGTTATACAGTTAATGGCTTTGTTGTTTAATTCTTAGTCTAATTAAAAAGATGAAGGTGTGAAACTGAATGAACAATTTTGTTTCAAATGACAGAGAAACTGTTATAAAATGTTAACACTGTATTTTTTCCACAGGTTTTTAGTGGGGTTTTGTTCCTATATTTATTACTTCCTCCCCTCCTCCCCACCCCCCCCAAAAAAATATTTTTATACTACTAGCCTGTTTACTTGGATTGATTCAGTGAGAAATAATTTGTCCTTTTCGTGTCTTTCAGACTTCATTAAAAAAAGAACTGGATACACATGCTGAATTTCATTTGTGAAAAGTCGAGTAAGGTAAGAATTTTAGTGATTACTACTGTAATGTGTGATGATCTGTTGACACTGAATGCAAGAGTTCAAAGATTCATCATAAATTAGAGGCAGACAAATTTGAAGGAACTTCAGCCTTGGAAAAAATGAAGCGCTAACAAGATCCTATGTTCTGGTACCAGTGGCACGCTTTTGCCCTATGGTTTGTATTGTGGGTAGTTCATTATATTGGCCAGAGGTTTCCTGTTTTTATTTGGGTTCATTGTCCACAGACGGTGAAGTAGTTCAATAGCTAGTGACAGTATGATATGCTTGTGTTTGAACAAATTATGTGTTTTTGGAAGTCTGTGAGATTTAAAGTACAGGCTATGCTGAAAGGCCAATCTTTGTTGCTTGTTTCTGCCATAGCAACAAACCAGTCATTCTTTAGTTTTTCTGCTTAAACATCCTAAGATGGAAGAAGACAGGTCTGCCTGTCATTGAGCATTGCTGTACTGCAGAGCAGTATCCTTCAGGATGGGAACTGAACTCTGTTGAGCATTTCACAAACGTTTGTCAAGTATTTTCTTCTCCACAGTGAAAGAGGTACTTTATGTGCTGTGGTGTGGCAGGGTGGAGAGGCTGATGGTCACCTTACTAGGCCCTGAGAGAGATATCTCTGTCCTGGTGGGGCTTCTGTTAGCAGAAGTGACAAGACAGAGCAGCTGCATGTTGAGCTGACCAGCTGCTTCTGGTATTCTGGAGAATAAGAGAAGTTGGGGCACGTGTGCAGATGAGATGGGGGATGTGGCCTGAACTGCAAGGTAGTATAAAGCAGACTAATAAAATGAGTCTTCTGGTAGAGGTGGGAGGTTTTACTGGTCTGGGAATAGGAGGTAGTGAGAGGTGAAACAGGATGCTCTTGGTCAAATGTGGTGCTTATGGTTGCATGCAGAAATTGAGGGTGGACCTGATGTAGTGCTCTCAGTCCCCTTTTACAGAGTTCAGCAAATAATGAATGGTGGAGTGGAGTCAATGGTGAACAGTATTGACTTCTCAGAGATGTTATTCCCCTGCTCCTGCTAAGGGAGATCGAATTAATTTGTAACATCAAGCAGACAAAGTCAGTAGATGCACTTTCTCCTGGAGCATTGCTTTTCTTGTGTCAAATGTGTGTCTTAAGGCAGACTGAGAATCAATTACTGAAAAGTCTAGAGAGGTGTGCTGCCATGATTGTGTCTGCATCTGAAATTAAAGCAAATGGTCAATACCATGGACTCAGTTATTTAATTGGGGTAGAATGGAATAGAGTGTGCAACAGGATGCTCTAGGGGCTTATGTGTAATTTTTTTCCTTTCACCATCTTGAACTGTTCAGTGAAGAACAACTTGGGAATCAGGCATGCACTTACAGATCTTTCTCCATCTCAAGAAGGCCGGGATAAAGTTGCCAGCAGCAAATTAGCATTGCCAGACCCTGTAGCTATATTATGACTTAAAAGGAATTGCAGTCATTCGTACCATCTTTCTTTTATTAATCATTGTCTGCATTGGAAAAGAAATGCCTGAGGCAATCCTGCATCTCCATCCAATTCAGTGCTGCTTCTTGCTGAAGAAAGTAGAAAAGAATTGCCATTCTGCCCCAAGACAGCAATGACTTCTCCCCTGTGGGGTCTGTCTCCACACTTACAAAGAAATCCGTAACAATAGAGCTAAAAACCAGCATTTGGAGCTCCCCTACAGGGACAGCATATCGTCCTAACTAAGTGTTTCTCAAATATGGCCCTGGATGTGCAACCCACTCCATATTTTGTCAGCTCGCACTACCTGCTTGAAGCTTTGTGTTAGAGTAGGTCTGAGGACAAAATAGGAGAGAAGAGAACACTGTCACTTCTGTAGGACTGCTTGCTTGGTATTTTGGTGTATACTTTCTTTCCACTGAGGTAGATTTAGTGGCGTCTTTATTAGGAGTCAAACCTCATGTTGGATATGTAAAACTCCACAGAGTTTTTTTGATTGAGGCTCCTTAATGTGTGTATAAGACAGGTTTTGTCACCCTTTTTAAGTAACAGTCACAGCTTTCTGTTCAGTCAGTTCTCTGGGTGACATCTCCAGAAAATGTGCCCTGCTGAAATATATACTGGTATAGATGATGAGTGGACAAAATGCACGGGAGACTGACTAAGGAGAGGTGATTGTTAATACAAGCACAGCAATCTGCTTTATGATTGTTGTTGTTAGCTTTTACTGCAAGTTTACTATCTGCTTTGACAGTTTGGGGTTTTTTTAACAAAAACCACCAGCATTTGCTAGTTTGCTCCTTTTTGCTTCTTGCCAGTTTGTAAAGTATGGGTTCAGAGCAGACCATGTGTGACGTGTTAAACGTGCAGTAATCCTATTTCTTAGAGCATAATGTTCATCATCCTCTCATGAATGCTAGATCAATTCATACCCCATGCTGAAGTGGCATGTGTGATTGCAGTAACTACATGTGCAGTTATTGCATAATATGTGGCACTTGGCCTTTCTGTAATATTCTGTATTCCATTAGGGGGTTTTCTGACTGCTGGCTTTAGTATGCAGAGCTAACCATGACTTTTAACGGTGAAGAGAGAGATGAAGAACCAAGTTTGAATAATATGTTAAATGAAGGCATAATGATATTGAATAGAGCCTGAATGCAGGGAGAGGGAAAGAAAGAAGAGTAAGAGGACATGATGTCACACACCTAATGAGAACAGCTGTAGAGGGCTCATAGGGAGAAGGCAGAGGCAGAATTTCAAATGTTTTAAGTGTCTGGAAGTGACAATGATCTGTGGTCTATTACTTTGGTTCTTTCTTATGACTTCTGTCTCTTTTTACAAATATGGTATCTGTATTACGTTCTGTGCAAGCACAAAAATTAAGCTTTTTCTGGAATTAAATGCTACTCTTACATCAAGCCCTTTAAAGTGTTTGGAACACTATCCTGTCCAAGCTTGCATTCAATTCAATAACTTTAATTTTACTCCTGTGTTTGCATTTTAATTATAAAGCTGTTACAATGTTTAAATTACAAAATGTCCAGTACCTAATTGTTAATAATCTCAGTATTATCCTTGGGAGATACATAAACTACCACAAAATAATAATGAGGATTTCAGTAATAATTGTTTCACTAAAACATACTGAGAGAATTAACACTTAATCTGAACCATCTAAACCAACCTTCAAAACCAGCTGCCTACCATGCTGCTTTCATTTTTGGAAACTCTGCGTATGGATCATTTCCTACTTCCATTAGTATTTTCCATTTAGTTAGGAAGATAAGATAGGAAGTGTCCATGTAGATCCTCAGGTACAGACTTCCACACATCAGAAAGTCTGGACTGTGCTGTACAAATACTTGCAAACGCTCCATATGGTCTTCATACATATGGACTGCAATAGATTGAAGCACTGCAGGAAAAGACAAAAAATGTGCAGTTTGCTTCAGACTGAGGCATTGCTTGCATACTACTCTCTGAAGAATAAATAGCAGAATAGGCTCATAGTTATTTTTAACTTTAGTGCAGGATTTTTCATAACTTTAGGGAGGGCAGGGAAAATTCGTATCTTTAATCTGAAGTCAGACATCTCAATAAAAGTCGTTCGTAGACTCTGAGGACCTGCAGCTCTTGGTAAAGTCTAGAGCAATTGTCAATGATCTGAGGCCTCCCAAAAAGTCAGGTCAGTCTTAAAATCTACACTAGGAGAAATCTTAGCTTTTCTGCTTGCTTCAGTGGAACTGAAGCTTATAGTTCTGCATCTGCTCATGTGCTGCCCCTAAGCTGAGTTGCCTTGCTGAACCAGAATTTATTTCATCGTAGAATCTCCTGAGTTGAAAGGAACCCACAAGGATCATCGAGTCCAACTCTTGGTCCTGCACAGGTCAGCCCCAAGGATCCCAGCATGTACCTGAGGACATTGTCCAAATGCTTCTTGAACTTTGTCGGGCTTGGTGCTGTGACCACTTTCCTGGGAAGCCTGTTCTGGTGTCCAGCCCCCCTCTGGGTGAAGAACCTTTTCCTAATATCTAACCTGACTTTACCAACACAGCTTTATGCCATTCACTTGAAATCCTGTCACTGGTCACCAAAGAGAAGAGATTGGTGCCTGCCCTCCCACTTCTACCCCTCCTATTGGATGCCCCATAGCTATTAATTTAGCCCAATTAGGCATTTTTAGCCATGATATTCAGAGGAAATCTTAACTGCTTGTCTATTTTGACTATTGTGCCACATGTGTAGACAGCTACAAACCTACTTCTAAAGCACCAAGATGCACAACTCACACTTTTGCTGTTTGAAGAATGAATCAATAAGTAAGTGTATTAAAATTCAGGCCAAATTTGTCTGACATATACAAACAATCACCTTTTAACAAGATGATTACTTTCAGCTCAAGGCAGAGAAATGCAAATGTGCGTCAGAAAAAGAGCTTAAAATTGCAGACTAAGGAAATGTTTTGTGCTTTTAAGGGTTTTGGGGTTTTTTTACATTTATATGTCAAGCTGGTAGAGATACCAAAATGTTAAAACAACAAGAAGAGGAAGAAAAAGAAAAGAATTTTCTTACAACATGTCGAACAGTTTTCTTGAAAAGAGTAGTGTATTTATTCTTTTAAAAAGCCTTTGAATATTATCAACAAAACCATCATGCCTTATCATAGAAATATTTCCAGGTGTTGCATGCTTGAGTGACCCAAGTAATCGAAAAGTCTACATGAAGGTATTCTACAGCTCGTGAATATAAGAAATTGTACTGAATAATGAGAATTTAAGGTAGTCTGCAGCTCTTAGAGCCTTGTGTAACAGAATCCTACAAACAGTTCAGATTTACACTGGGATTTCCCATAGAATCATTAAGACTGGAAAAGACCCTCAAGATCATTTAATCCAACACATATAAAGTTATACAAGGGCTTTAGCTATATCCTGTGGTTTTGTGGTCTCAGGAGGTCTTGGGTGTTTTACTCATGATTTTATGTTTCTGAAAAGAAGCATCCAGTTTTTGCATCTCTCGTATTTTAAAATCAGACTTTCTGGCTGATGTCAGAATGACTTTTTAAGTTGCTCCATTGGGAGTTTTCAAATTGGGAATTTCTTAAAGGTACCTTTTTTTATATGTGATTGAAATACAGATCCGTTAGTAAGTTTTTTAGAGGATTTTTATTACTCATACTATTGAATTTTTTATATATGAAAAATGTGATCTAGGCAACTTCAGGCTTGTTAATTTGACCCTAATAACCTTAGAATTTTTTTTTTAAGGAATGAATAATTAAAGACATGGGAGTTGAGTGGAGGGAGGATGAAACACAATCTATTTTGCTAAGATAGGTCATGTCAAACTGGCCTAGTATCTTTTTTTAATAAGAAAGTAGGTTTTCTAGAAAAATAAATGGGCTAGATCTGGTCTCTCTGGATTCGACTGAGCCATTTAACATGGTGCTGCATCAAAATTACTGTTCAAGGTGGAGGAAGATTAGGTTAGTGTAAGAACTGTAAACGCACCCAAAGAACTGGCACAGGAGGGATAGAAGGAGGTAGGTATATGCGATGAATTATTCTCTGGGAGCTGACTTGTTTTGTTTTCTGGAGGCTTTTTTGTTTGGTTGGTTTTGTTTGTTTCTGGAGTTGATATTGTTGGCATGCTGTATTGAAAGCAGGCTTGTTGAAACTTGCGGGTGGAAGGAGGACGTTAATTTCTAGTATGCAGTTTTAGATGGAATGACTATACAATTAATTGGACAATTAGATAATCCTAAAGGGATGGAATTCAACTCACCAAAGCGTCAGGCCACACATTGTCATGAATTCACTTACCCAGTTTAACCTTGGTGTCAAAATTAGCAGTATGACAGTCTGAGCTCTTATGTAATCAGCGGAAAGAGGCAGATTTTTAATTAGGCACCCAACTCCTGCTTTCTGTCTTGACTGTTAACAGAGCCTGGGCACCTGACTCTGGCATCAGTGCTGAATGCCTGAAACTGGATGGTGCTGCAGCCTCAGCTTAGGAAGTAATGCAGCAACTTTTCCTATGAAGAGGGAGTTCAGCAATGGAAGACTTTGAAGGAGAAAGGCCTATATGAGGGTAAGTGGGTTCAAGTTTGTCTTTAGTTTGTCAATTTGACACCATCGTGAAAATGATGTATGGGGTACAGGCAAGTGTCCAAAGAAGTATTTCCAGTTGACAGAGGGCATCTCAGCTGAGTGCATCTGGGCTGGAACCTGATCCAGAATAAGTGTGCAACATTTCTTGCAGTATCTGAGAAACTTCACCTCAGTATGTAATAGAGGCAGAGAAAACTGAAAGAGGGTAGATTTAGATTAGATATGAAGAAGTAATTTTTTACTGTGGGTGATGTGACTTTGGAACAGGTTGCCCAGAGAAGCTGTGAATGCCCCATTGCTGGAAGTGTTCACAGCCAGGTTGGATGGGGCTCTGAACCTGGTCTAGTGGAAGGTGTCCCTGCCTATGGCAGGGGGAATGTAACTAGTTGGTCTTTAAGGTCCCTTCCAACCCATACCATTCTGTGAAAAGCTGCAGGGATGATCCAAGTACTTATGTTACAAGAGGAGTCTGAGACAGCTGTGTTGGATATGTCAGGAAGACTGGTAAAATGAGAAATGTAATTGCCGCAGCTCTCCTGCTGGAGTCATGGGGAGCTTTGAAATGTGGCTGATATCAGCTAGGTGATAGCTAACAAGCAGGATGGCTGCAGACCATCAGAGGACTAATGCAGGTCTATGTGTAACAGTATGGCATTGTAGGAAGATTATGATACCAAAACAGAAGTGCCTACTTGTGTGATTCAGAGGTGATGTGAACTGAATATATGGTACATCTTACTGATTGAGTTTGTGTGTGCACCTAGCACATGGATAAAATATTTAACTAACACAGAATGCATGATGATAATTGCATAATATGTGAGAGTAGTCAGTAGGAGAATGCTTGATGCACAATTAGGGATCAGCTTAAAGATTTATGAAGGGCAATGATTGCTTGGATTCTTTGGACTTAGGCTGTTTGGCAGCTTGTGCTTTTTGATCACTCCTACACAGTGTGATGCTTACTGTCTGCTGTATTGCCCTGCAGTTCCCCTGCACTGCACAGGGAAAGCTGTGTGATAAATCAGGCTATGAGTGAATTTGTAGGGCTGGACAAAGGCGTGTTAAGTTTAGCCTGTGACAAAGATACATTTAGAAGCTGACTGCTGGATAGCAAACTCATGACCACTGAGAGAAAAGCTTGCTCTGAAGTAAAAACGGTGGTTGTAGATCCTTGATGTGCCCATAGTGACAAATGATGGGTGCAGCACTTACAGTCAGTGACAGCTCTTGCCCCAGGTACCTCCTTAGTTTGACAAACACTGAAATTTAGAATTGTATGTTAGTGAAGAGCTGCCCTTATCCTGGATGCTGGTTTGTCCCAACACTAGGTTCAAAAATGAGCTGAATACTTTGAGCGAGAGTGAGTAATGTGCTTTCTACTCTTTGCTAATCCTAAGTTGCTCTAATTGGCTTTGTCAGCTGTTAAGATATTGATCAGGTTGCTCTTTACCAGAAATTTTCATAAAATAGCAGGAGGAAAATACCATAGCAAGAAACATTTTTAATGTACTTTGGGCAGCACTATGTTTAGTTCTCTAGTTATTTGTTGATTAATAAGTGCTCAGCCTGGGATTCTGAGGTTTTTAAGTGCCCAGAAGAATATCAGGGGAGAGTAGTATGGCTTCTTTTTTTTTCTCTTCTGCTTCCTAATTAATTATTGTATAGTGGTACTAAGTTGTCATTGTTCTGTGGTAAAAACAGTTGTATGATGATCTCACAGTCTTTACTTGGAAAGTTGCCACAGTGAAGAAAAACTCTGTTTATGGACTGAATTGTCTCTAGTTTAAAAGGGGGTTGTTCTGTTGGAAACAGAGTGCTTTGAATGACAGTGCAACTGGAAGCATGACAAGAAGGGGAGGATTGAGAAGATAAGTGTGAAAATGTGTCAGGGCTTTTTCAGCTGTATTTTTTATTAGAGTCATGGTCAACTACCTTAGATTTAGAATCTGTCCCATTTTAGATATTGCTTTTTTCCCCTGTCTTCTAGGTTTTATTTAGCTCCAAGTTATGTTTTTCTGGCTAGTAAACTGGGGGTTTATTTTGAAAATCTGTCTAAGCCTCTTCCTGAGAGACAACACTTGGAGCGTCTCAGGCCTGCATGGCAGTCACTTATAAGGATGCTCAGAAAAACCGGAGGAACATCACTTGAAGACGTTTCTGGAAAAGAAAAGATTATAAAGTCTGAGGGAACCCACCTCTAAATTTTCAGGAAAAAGACATCTCGCAGTCATATTGGGAAGAAAGAGAAACAGAAGAATTTTCAGCAAACCCAGATTCTTTGTGTGTGGGGAGGGAATCGGGGGTAAGGGGAATGGTGGTGGATCAAATAAGCACAATCTACTGTTGTAGATCATTATTAAACATGAGATGTTGCACTGCAAATTTAACCTTGTTTCATAGTCTCTTAAGATAGCTGTTTGAAAGTCAGAAAAAATGACCTTTTGAAGATTCCTATCCCTCCCTACTCAATTCTGTCTAGTTGCCTATTTTGCTTAACTTCGGTACAGTTCAGTGAAGTGAATCCCATCCAAATACTGTGCACCTTGCTTAACCTTTTCATAGCATGGTGTTTAATCAAAGTAAACACTGTCCTCATGCTTTCTTCTCACAGATTCTTAAACAGTAATAAAAACCTAAATATTTTTATACAATAAAATGAGATCTACATGAACTCTATCTCTGCTGAACTGTGTGCAGTACAAGAGAGAAGGTTGTTCCAACTTACTTGCATATTCTGTCACGATATTTTTAATAGTATGTTTGCTGTTAGGGTAGAATATATGTTATAAAAACTAAAAATAAATTTTGCCAAGGTATTTTGGGGGTTTGTAGTCAAGCATGACACAGATAATTTGTTCTTGAAATGTGTTTATGTTGATTTTGTTTTGAAACAAGAATATATTCCTTGCAGAATATTTATGTTCATGATCGTTTTGTAATTTCCGTATTAAAAGAACCCTACACTTAATGCAGTTCCTGCTAAATTTTAACCTCAGAAATGTATAGAATGCAAAGATGACACAGTCTGAAAGATATATTATAGTGCAGGCCCTTGTAAGAGCATACTGTCTGAAAACATTTTAATAATAAGCTGTCTGAAATGGTACTTTTGCCTTTTGTCCATTTTAGCATGAGCAAAGAAAGAAAAGAAATAAAAAAAGTGCTGCTCGGCTATTAATACCAAACTATTTTTAGTGGGACTTTTGAACATTGATCTGGTGTTTCTAAGTGGAGGCATTTTCACTTGTGGTTGTGCATGTTCACTTTGGAGACTTTCCTTCAGTCAAATCTGCTGTGATCTGAGATAAGGTGGTTTTTGGAGCTGTCCCAGGCACCTGCCAAATGCTGTCAAACATTCAAAGTGCAGGTGTAGAGAAAAACAGTTGTGTGGAGGAAACTCCAGTTGTGTACATAAAAAGGTTTGGTATAGTGTCCTGGAAGCATCTTGGGATAGTGGAATTGATGGGCCGAGGCCAAAAGCCTGAGATTCAACAAGGTCAAGTGCCGAGTCCTGCATTTAGGTCACAACAACCCCAGGCAGTGCTACAGGCTGGGGCAGAGTGGCTGGGAAGTTGTCTGATGGAAAAGGACCTGGGGGTGCTGTTTGACAGCAGCTGAACATGAGCCAGTGTGTACCCAGGTGGCCAAGAAGGCCAATGGCATCCTGGCCTGTATCAGCAATAGTGAGGCCAGCAGAACCAGGGCAGGGATTGTCCCCTGTACTGGGCACCGGTGAGGCCTCACCTCAAATCCTGTGTTCAGGTCTGGGCCCCTCTATTCAGGAGGAACACTGAGGGGCTGGAGCGTGTCTAGAGAAGGACAATGGAGCTGGTGAAGGGTCTGGAGCACAAGGCTTATGAGAAGCAGCTGAGGGAGCTGGGGCTGTTTACCCTGGAGTAAAGGAGGCTTAGGGGAGACCTTATCACTCTCTACAACCACATGAAAGGAGGTTGTGGCCAGGTGGGGGTCAGCCTCTCCTCCCAAGTAGCAACAGGACAAGAGGAAACAGCCTCAAGTTGTACTAGGGGAGGTTTAGATTGGATATTAGGAAAAATTTCTTGACTAGATGGGTTGTCAAGTACTGGAACAAACAATCCAGAGAGCTGGTTGAGTCACCATCCCTGGAGGTATTTAAATGACATGTGGATGTGGCACCTGGGGGATATGGTTTAGTGGTGTACTTTGCACTGCTGTGTTAATGGTTGGACTCAATCTTAGTAGCCTTTTCCAACCTATTCCAATGATTTTGTGATTTTTCAGAAACTTGTATATCTCCACCTTGAGGTGTTTCTGATATTATTCAGCTGACACTCTTAATGTTTGTTAATACCATCCTATAACGTGACCCAGACTCTACCTAATTAACATAACAAGTCCCTTAGTCTTCAGTGAAGACTGTAAACACTAAATGAACAAGACCTGACATCATAAATTAAACCTGTAAGGCACCAGCTATGATTTTTTGGGTGGTGGGAGTGCACCACCCAGTAGCCAGTGCAAGCTACCTTTGATTTTCCTTTTTTAAAGGCTTTCATTTTGGTTTGAGGTGCAAAGTAAAGACTTTGTCTGCAGTTTAGAGAGAAGGGAAGCTTTCTCCCTAGCTAAACTGTCACAGAAACTAAAGGAAAACAGTCCTTTAAAATATTTTTCAACTAATTCTGTTCTTAAAACAACTATTTCTGAAATAATTGAGAGTCTCCATGTATTCTGTTTTTTTTTAATGCATGAACCCAGGTTAATACAGGAACTCTGTAATGATTAATAACAGCTTTAGGAAAGAAGATGTAAAAAACAAGTTGAAGGATGTCAAATTTGTGATTGAAATGTCATGGTAGTAATCTGTTGGTAGTGGAAATACAGAAAAGATGGTAAACAATCAGACTGTAGTCTGTTTTGTGCAATACCATATTTTGCAGCAAAGTCCACTATCCACCGTGATTGGGGAGAAAAGTCTTACTTTCTAATTGAGTGTACATATAAATGTATAAATAGTTTAGTTAGTTTAGTTTGCTTCTCTGAAATTTTTCGTTATATTTTTTGAACATTTTAGCAGAAGAGTTATGAGTATCTTCATATGCCAGTCTAAGAAGGTTTAAACTTGGCACAGAATTGCAATTATTTATCATCATAGTACTTTTGATGTTTCTGTGATTACTGAAAAAAAACCCTATCACTGCTTTATTTTGTGATTGTTTTGTAGTTCATAGGCTCTAGAAATATGAACTAGGTAAAATTAGAAATTAGACGTTAAGGGTATTTTAAATATTTTTTACAATAAGGTAGGAGATAATACAGATGTTTGAAGTCAACAATGATGCACTATCAAACAGATGAGCTCTTTGCTAGTTCAAGAATGAGTTCTTTAACAGTGTATTTAAATGGCTGTTGAAGGTAAATTCTGAAAAAAAGTCTTTTGTAAACATTTAACACATGGCACTTACCAATAGCTTGAAAAGTAGCATTTAGTTTTTGAATTACTTTAAAATAGTAAAAAACTTCAATAATTTCCTGGTATTTCCTCATGAATCAGCTTTGAAAAACATGTACTACCAGAAGAAAAGCTTTTTCTATTTTGGATTCAAAGTATGACAAATCAACATTGTTTTGTGTGGTGCCTGTTGGTGCATTTTATCCTCACACAATGGGTTATATGTGTTAACCCATTTGCTTTAATGGGTTTAGTAATAGTTACAAAGTCAACCCTGCCACACAGGGTCTTCTGTTTCTTTGAGAAGGAAAACTGGGAGATAAATGCTTTCAGATAGTATTTGTTATGGAAAGAGGAAAAAATGGAAAGAAAAAGTTATTGAGGACTGTGTTTTTTTAAAGGAAGCTCTACTGGGAGCAAAAGTCAAGCTGGGGGGCAGTGGTTATGGATACCAAGGACAAAACAGATGCCCAGAGCACTGGGAATGAGTGGTTTCAGTTGATTGTGTTTTGCCATATGCGTTTGCTGATATTTATTCAAATTTAGGAGGTGGAGAAATGCACTTGGTTGTACTCCAGCTTGTCTGAAATTGGGTTTGAATATCTTGCTATGCAGTGAAGGGAAGAGGCAAGTGCAGACAAAAAATGTCTCATGATTTTTCTCCAAATCTTAAAGCAGCTTGTAGCTGTCCTAGCACAGCTCCAGTCATCTGGTGCCACTCTTGTGAGTCTTGTTTAAAAGCTGTCCTTCTTCCCCTTCCCCAGGAGCACCAATAAATACCAATAAGTACCTGGCATCCATTACAGTACGTCTTTCATTAGACTAGACTAAATAGGAGCCTCACAGAATAGCAAAGCTCTCTTCTGTGTCCAGCTGCATCCATCACTACAGAGATGACACTGGCATATTGTAAATTAATGTTTTGACTTTGAAGTCATTTAGCAAAAAAGGAGTGAAATATCTTTTGTCCTGAGGTCAGGTTCCATATTAGTGATTGTAGTGGTTTGAGTTTGTTCACTTGAGTTTTTTGGCTAAACACCAGCACACTTACTAGATTTTATTTAATTTTGCTGTGAGATAAGGATTAGGAGTAGGTAAAGCAGGCTTAAACTTTAAAGAATATAAAGAAAGTTTATTAACAGACTTAAAAGGAAGAAAAAAAATTAAGAACTAGAACAAACCTGTCAGAACACTTTTGCTCTTCCCACCTCTCCATTTTTTTCAATGACAATACAAAAAACAACACTTTGACTTTCAGTCAGTTTATCACTTTTAAATTAGTCTTTCTTCAGTCATTTAGGGAGAGGAGTTTTCTCCTGCTTTACCATGTTGACTTCTCCACAAGAAATACAGTTCTTATGGTTTTCAGCTTCACAACTAGCAGCCGCCCAGGAGAAAAAGATCTCTGCTTGTTGTGGAACGTCCCTCCCACACCAGTAGCTTTCCCACTGCTACTACGGTGGGTTATGACAGTTCATGGGGTGTTTTTTTAAGGATGAGTTGTTCTACTACTGCCGCAAAGAAATCCCCTTCTTCTATGACTGGCAATGTAAATTTCCTTTGACCATTCCCCGGGGCAAGGGATCTGGAGTACAGTTTCTTCTCTTCTCTGCTCAAATTTCTCATCAGGCTGCAATTATTTCAATATCTACTTATCTTCACACAGGTGCCTTGATTCACTGGCTGCACTGGCTGCAGGTAGAACGTCACATCCCCCCTTAGACCATTTGTCATATATTACAGGGAATATTTTAGCTTGGTCTCAATCATGGTTTCACAGAAGAATTTTCAGCTTTTACTTTGTAGCACTCCTCATGCTCCTTCCCTCTAAGCTTCAGCTCTGCTTCTCTCACTGACTTTGAGTCTCTATGCTGTGTTTTTGTAAGTGTCCTCACTCTTCTTCTATCTGTGCAAGAGCAGATCAGTTTCTGCAAGTTTGATCTGGGTAACGAAAGGGTTAATTTCTTTCTCGGGCCTCTGCGACAGTCCCATGATTTTTCTTGGGTTGTTTAAAAAGTCTGAGCCGGGCTGCAGAAGCAGTTAAGAGTCTCCATAGCCTCGCTCTGCGAAGCTGGCCTGGCCTGGGGGGAGCCGGCCTGGCCTCTGCCCGGCCCAGAGCAAGGGCTGGGCTCTGCGAAGTTGACCCGGCCTGGAGGGAGCCGGCCCGGAGGGAGCCGGCCCGGCACTGCCCGCTGTAGTTAAAATGTTTTGCCCAGCAGCCGGAGATCTCAGGCCGGGTCCTCCCCCACGTTCAGCTGCACTGGTGCTGCAAACTCCCTTCCAAACCTCCCCCCCCTCCCCGCTCTGAGGAGGGGAGGGGGGGAAGGGCAAGGGCCCAGCCTTACCAGAGAGAGAAGCACAGGACTTGCTTCTCTCACAACAACAGGACAAGAAAAGAGGGTTTTTTTCAGGTGTATCTCTCTTAAATATGGTTTTTTCCCTGGAGGCGGAACAACTTTTAATTGGATTATACACTCATCAATACTCAAAACTAGTTGGTCACTGGCTCTGTTTCCCAGGAAGCAAGGTGCACTACTTCCTGCACCATAAGTCACTTGAAAGACTGACCCTTCCTGGGTAAACCCACGACAGTGATCAAAAAGGAAAGTCTGAACATGAGAACTGAAACAATTTTGGTTTGTACAAGTGCCTGGAAAACAGTCAGAGCAATTATGATCGCTGGTTTCCTAGAACTGAGGAGAAATTCACAGTATATTTTGCCCTGTTGGATCCTGCATTCTGAGTTGTAATCTTGTCAGGTTAAGGAGACCTTGTATAACATGACAGAACACATTAGGAAAATCCATTTGGATAAGCGCTTGCAAATTCTATTCTTACTTATGCAGGATGGGCCTGGGGACTGTCACTGGGGAGAAAAATTGAATATGTTTTAACTCTAATTATTTGGATGCTACTGTTGTCCACTCCCAGGCGATCTAATTTTATCTGCAGTTGCACAAGGCAGATATAGCTGCAATTTCATTACATGCTTATGTGCCAATGTTAATAAATATATTAACTTTTGCATCTTCTACCTGACTATACAGTCAAACTTCTATACCTTCTCACCCCCTCTGGATCTCTGAAAACACTCATCCATTTGTAAGATTGTAGTTTGCAGTACCAATGATTTAAATTAGCTAAACAATTTATGGGACTTAGGTCATATTGTAACTCGTGGAGTGTAAATGAAGTATAGAGGACAGTATTTTTTAACTTTCACAGTCGTTATTGTGAACTGAGGCTGCATACCTGATGTTCTCTAGCACTCACGTAATTTCATAGCCAAAATAAGGATGTGACTTGGTAGCTCGTTGCCTGTAGTGTTCTTCTTAAAATCTGGTCTGTATTTACCCCAGAGCCATCCCTCCTAAGGTACCTAGCCACAGAGATATTCAGAATTGAAGAATTAACAAAGTGCTTGTTAGATGCACACTAATACCACTTTTCCTGCATCATTCTTTAGTAGCTGGGTTTTCACAGGGCTTTGACACTGTTGTTGCTTCAGTATTGAAAGGTCAAGGCTACTCTCCTGACTTCTCCCATGTAGGTAATGCCAGACTCTGATTTTTTTCTAACTCACTTTTATTTGGATCAGCAAATGTACAAATATACAAATTTGTTACTGTATACTTTATAAATAACTATTTGCCCTGTAGGGTTTTGGTTACACTTTGCTTTTTTTTTTTTTTGTTGAAAAAAAGATTACTTTCTTGAAAAAAGGTTACTTTCTTTTTTTTTCTTTCTTAATTGCATAAAATAGGTTTATTAATAGACATGTCCCTTTCAGAACTGGAAAATACCCAGAAAGACATTTGCTCACACTTTCCAAATACAAATTTGCTTCTAAATTGAGACCAAACATGGAAAAATTTAGAATGTTAGGTGAATATTTTGTGTCGCTCTGAGCAGTTGGAAACAGCTGTTTAGTTCTTAGAATGTTTAAGTTGATAGTTTTAAATTGCCCATGAACTATGCAAATAAAGTTGGTGGGAAGTGACTGAGGAATACAACCCACGATCAGTAGCTTTAAATTAGCTTGTTCTTCCACTGGAAAATTTTCAGGGCATTTTCAAATCAGAAAAGATTGAAAGCTATTGATAACTGAGTTTTTAATAATGTCCCATTTAGTTTTGTCAAGCAGTTCTTGACAAAGCTTATTTCACTTCTAACAGTTAAAACGCTGAGTTTTGTGGCATTTGTTGTTTTAAAAAATTATTTGACAGAGATGTATTACAGCGATGTCCGTGATTCACAGTGATATCTATGTGGACAGACAATCATGTTATGTTTTCAGTGGAAGCCAATAGATTGTGCTTGTAACATGGAAGTTATCCAAATGATCACAAACTATCTTAACTAGCCTCTTATGGCTAGCTCTCATTCTTGCATCTTTAGCCTATAAAAGCTCTGTAAATGAAGCTGCAGAGTAGAGATGAGATCTGCAGGACCTGAAAAGGCTGGAAACAGTAAAATTAGTGCTCCTAACTGTTGAAGAAATTATCTCATAAAGCACGGGACCGCAGCATCTGCTGGTACATGTAAACAGTGAAGAATGACACAAAATTCCACATATGTGTTGTTACACTCAGAATCTTTTTATATAAGTGCAAAGATGAAACCCACATTATATCTAAAGACAAATTGTTGTTGTTGTTATAATTAAAAGTCATTGCAGCTTGATCCAGGGATCATTACTTGGCTGGATCCAATAATTACCAGAAAAGAAATAATGCTTCTGGATAGGGGAAAGTCTCAATAAGTAACAATGCAGTTAAATTCATTGAATACATAAAGTGTCTACTGCTATCATGCTGTAATGCTCACCTTTTTCCTCCTCCTCTGGACTGTAAGGTGGTTTCATTGTGATGGTGGGTATGTGAAGGCATTTCAGCCTCAGTTGTCAGCATCCAAAGGACTTCAGATACTGAAGGATCTGAATATCTGAGGAATATGATGTTCATGTTGGTAGTTTCTTCTTCTCCACTCTAGGATCCACTTGGGGTAATTTTTATATTTGCTGACAAGCTTTTAAACTTGGCTCTTTTTTTGTTGGTCTGCAACTCCAAGTTACGTCCGGACTTACTCTATATGATACCATACACACACTTGATCACTCTAAAACCAGTTTTGTCCAGCCTTAAATCTGCAGTTCTTTTAGTGACCATGGGTGAGCTATAGCCACAGTTCCTCCAAGCACCAGCTCTGTATTACCCTCTCTCTTTTAATCCCATGCTTCTACTCCATCCTATGTCTCCGTGTCTAAAGGCCTCTGCTATCATACCAGGCCTGTATTTTTCTGCACTACATCGTGTTGAGTTGTAAAATGATGATTGTACCATGAAAATATAAACAAAAGTTAAAACAAATCAGCCACAGACATCGGTGCAGTTGGAAAAAATTGTTGCCACAGCTCAACCAAGTTTAATTGTGGGCTAAACCAAAGTTGCAGACAGGTCAACAGAAGTTCAAACAAAGCACGCCTGAAAAGCCCAAGTGCTCAGCATTTGCAAGCCCCACTGCAAGGCTTCTGGCCAGTCACTGGTGATGGCAGTGTGGTATCTACAGGGCTACAGAGCTGCAAGGGCCAACGAGGGACACTGGTGACACATTGTCTGTTGTGTTACCTCCAGACCTTACTTATGGAGGTCTGGGTGTGATGCCCAGCTCAGACGTTCTCAGGATGTTTGTCAGCTGAATATGGGAGTGCAAACATGGAGATGCTGCACAGAATACCAGTGCTGCTCATTATATGGTTTTTCTCAGTCTCTAGCATTGCCTGCTCTCAGAGAAGGCTCCAGGCTTGATTAAGCTTTTGCTCTGACCCAGTCTTTATATCCAGCTTTTGGTCCCACCCTTTGGCTGGAAGGTACTACCTCTCAAGCAGAAATAGTGGATGTAGGAGCATGTGCCCACACTGTGATGCAGTTCAGTATCTTAGTTTAACTTGTTGCTGAAAGTGGATTTGATGAGGTGATGGACTGTAAATGTAGTGTGGCTGAAATGCAGCTACCTGCTCTCATCTGGAGCAGAAGAGCAAGATATGTAGCTGTGAGCAAAATGATAATTTCTGATGCCTTGCTGTGGAGGTTTGACTGCTGAGGTAGGCAGCATGCTTATGAATTTCTGATAAAGTGTGGTGGGAGGCAACAGAAGTTAGCAAAAGTCAGCATCACTGTGGCTTGCCTTAACATGCAAAAACTGGGAGTCAGATATATCAGTCATGAGAGTGAGTTAGTCATGAACTTAAGAAAGGAAAGTAATTTGGGATACATCCTTCACATTTTCAGGCTTTTTTGTATTCATGCAAAATTTGCTTTTTGAAAAAGTGAGATTCAGGTAAACTTGGCCTGTAGTAACATACCAGTTTTGGAAGTCATGTAAGTGCTTGGAGAATTGACAAAACTCTGACATTTAAGTTCATATTTTTGAGCACTGAGTGCTGCAAGGAACTCAGCATTAATATACTCCCTTTGTCTTTGCATACAATTTATAACTTTTTTTGTGATTGTTGCTATCATCCCTGCAGCAGTTGTTATTTTTTAAAATAAATTTTTGAAGGCCACTAAACTGCATCAGTTTTAAAGATTGATCAGTACTAGCTGCTGAAAAGAAACCAGTAGATTGTGGTTACAGTTACTTGAAAATTGTTTTTAAAAGCCCTGTACTCCAGAAATCCATGGCCATACCCTACAGCAGTCTTAATTTTCTTTGAATTCTTGGAATTTTAAAGTGAAATATTTATTACATCTGGTCTGTTAGTAGCTGAGAGTGAAAGAAAAGAATGTTATAGCGGAATAAAATGTTGTGGAACACATACTGCAGCTATGCAAGTACTTGCTACCTTCTTGGTCTGAATGGAGCATTTTAACCTGTAATACGTTGGAGTCAGGAGACATGAACCTTTGAAATAAGTACCTGCAACATTTTTATTTATCCTCAGGTGTTCATACATTTGCTCATTTTACACATGAAAACCGTCAGAGCAGTAGAAATACCTTTTGTTACTGTCTCAGAGCTAACATCATAATATCCACTATAAGACATTTATTTTCTGTAATAGTTCTTTTGCTCAATCACACCTCAAAAATGAATATAGTATTTTCATAAGGCAGCTAGTCAAAACTGGGAAACCTCACAGAAATTTTCACAAGTAGGGGACAATTGTTGAAATATGAGATTCTAATAGAAAGCTGTTGATCTTAGATACTGATTTGTAGCGAAATTCATAGAAATATGTCAGTGACATTTGGCCTGATTGCATCTTATGACACTTCAAAGACAGGCAAGCCACTTACTTATTTTCTTTGTAGGTTGTGTTCTTTATTTATTCCAGCTTTGTGTTACTCATTTAGGCTTTTTTAATTTAGCAGCCAAATACAGCCAGTTTCAATATATTCCAAATATTATTCCAGTATATTTTGAAATGATTGATGATAATCAATTCATGTCACGATTCCTACATGGTTGGATTTCAGTTACTCTGCTACAAGTTAATCACAGAGTCACAGAACAGGTCAGGTTGGAAGGGACCACAGTGGGTCATCTGGTCCAACTTCCTGCTCAAGCAGGGTCATTCCAGAGCACAGGATTGTGTCCAGACAGTTCTTGAATTATCACCAATGAGGGAGACTCCACCTCTGCAGACAATCTGTTCCAGTGCTTGGTCACCTGCACAGTAAAGAAGTTCTTCCTCATATTCAGGTGGAACTTCCTGTGCATCTGTTTCTACCCGTTGTGTCTTGTTCTGTTGCTTGGCACCACCAAGAAGAGTCTGGCTTCATCCTCCTCACACCCTCCCTTCGGATACTTGTATACATTGATGAGGTCCTCTTTCAGTCTTTTCTCAAGGCTGAACAGGCCCAGCCTTCTCCGCCTTTCCTTGTAAGAGAGATGCTCCAGTCTCTTAATCACCTTTGTTGCCCTCCCAGGGCCTGCTGCAGGAGCTCCATGTCTCTCTGGTACTGAGGAGCCCAGAACTGGGCATAGCACTCCAGATGTGACCTCACCAGGGCTGAGCAGAGGGGCAGAATCACCTCCCTTGACCTGCTGTCAGTGCTCTTCCTGATGGTCCCAGGACACCATTGGCCTTCTTGGCTCCCAGTGCAGTGCTGGCTCATGGACAGCTTGTTGTCTAGCAGGATCCCCATGGCCTTCTCCACAGAGCTGCTTTCCAGCAGGTCAGCCCCAACCCTGGTGCTCAGGGTTGTTCCTCACCAGGTGCAGGACTCTGTACTTGCTTTTGTTGAATTTCACATAGTTCTTCTCTGCCCATCTCTCCAACCTGTTGAGGTCTTTCCAAAGGGCTGCACAGCACTCTGTGTTATCAGCCACTTCTCCCAGCTTTGTGTCACTAGAACTTGCTGAGGAGGCATCTGCCTCTTTATCCAGGTCCTTGATGAATAAGTTACACAGTAGTGGGCCCAGTATTGAACCTTGGGGGACACCACTAGTGACAGGCCTCCTGTAACTTGTCAAGGAAACTATTTTGAGAAATTGGCAAGAAACTGAAGAGGCACACCCCCTCCATTGTATGTTACAGGGTGATCTTACTGTTTACCCGCGGGGTAGTACTGGCATTAAAAAAGATTCCTTTCACTGGGACAGCTGTTCCACCGAGGCGTTGAAATGGGAACAGTGGTGGGAAGCATAGACTGTTGTTAGCCTCTGTGGAGTTAGATGCTTATGCTTCCAAAGTGCCAGCATCCCACCACTTGTTCAAATCACTCCAGAAAGAAATGCAGGAAAGAGCCATGCAGTCAGGATCTTGGCCTGCAGCAACCCTCTCTCCCATTGATTTAGAAAGGTCACTGTAAGCAAACACATAGTTTTATTTTCCAGGAAGAAGAAATGAAAGCAGCACAAAGGAATCAGATACTGGAACAATAGAAAAAAATATTTGAAAAGATAGCCAGTATTATAGCTATTAGGCATAGTCTAGGCATGTACTCTGTGAGAAAAAAACTTACATCCATCAGAAATACCTGCATAAAACACGGTTCAGGACTACAAAACAAATGTTGATGGAGAAATATGCATCAGCAGATTTGCATTAGTAGCTTAAGACTACTTAAGACAGTTTTACTATGCTGCCTAAATCTTAGTAATAACCTTTGTGTAATACTACTCCTACACTAACATTTATTTTTAATTTTCTAAATACTTGACACTGTTTCAAATCCTGAGTCAATTAGTTATATCTTATGGAAAACTCATATGTTAGAGAAAGAATTAATGCATTGCTGGTTAGTCTTTGGGTGCTGTTGTGTATTTTTCATTTATATAAACATTCATGAAGTGTAGGAATCACAGCAGACCAGAACAATGCCATGGGGAAATGAAGAGTGCTTGGGAGATTTTTTTGGTGTGCCTGTGACCTGATGAGTTATTTCTTCCATGTGGGAAAACGTAGTGTCAGGAAAATAAAGTTTCAGCTGTGACTCTGAGGTGCAGTCCTGTTGTACAGGTGAGGCTTAGTGATTTCAGAGCAGGTTATCAGATCCGATCACACACATAGAGGACAGTGCTATCAGTATGCTGGGATTCCTGTGTTGTTTTGACCAGTATACACTAACTTTAATTAGTGCTATGTTAGTCTGTGGAATGGATGAATGTTATAGACAGGTAGATCAGATAGTTCCCTAGATTTTTTGTTGTAATCCAAACTTGGCCAAAACTTCTGATTACAGATCTAGTTTCAGTGCTTTTATCCCTCTGTCTTGTCTGTGGTTCCCCTCTCATAGTCTGTATGAGGGCAAATATGTTAATGCCACTGAATCAACAGCAGTATGAAATCTTTAGCAAATGTTATGTGTGTCTGATTCATCTCCATTTCAGGTCATAAAGTGTTGGGGTTTGGATTTGTTTGTGGTTTTTGTTTTGTTGGGGTTTTTTTTGGTTTTTTGGGGGGGGTGTTTGTGGTTGGGGGGGGTTGGTTGTCTTGGGGGGGGAGTTCTTCTATTTTTTGTGGTTTGGGGTGTGGTTGGTTTTTTTTGTGGTTTTGTTTGTTTGTTTGTTTGTTTGCTTTGTTTCATTGGGTTTTTTCCCTGCCTTTGTTCCCCTGCCTCACTCTTTCTTGCAGCAGGAGGAGCTCAGAGAGGGAGTTAAGCTCTTTGTTTTCTCCAGCTAGAGCAGTGCATTTGTGCATTGTTGGCTTCATGGTTATGATGAAAGACTACTTTAGGAGAGACAGATGTTGGGACGGTGTTGAAGGACCATCAAATTCAGAGAAGTGTTTCCAGTCCAAACTCCTCAACAGAAAATATGTCCCCTCTTCTCTCTCATGGGCTTTTCCATGTCTGTGTAGGCAGTGTGAGAACCCCAGCTCATGAGGACAGAAGTCATCCTGTGCACAGTAAACTTTACCAGAAAGTGTCCAGCACTTTTCTTGTGAAGAGGGTAAAGGTTAATTTGGGGTAAAGACCATCCGTAAGCTGTTTCAGTTTCTGGACGGAGGAGGCTGAGAGGGTTGGACTTCAAACTGCCGTGTAGCAAAATTCAGCATTTTCTATGGCATTGGGCTGTGTTGATCTTGATAAAAGCTGTTCTGCAAAGTGAAGCAGAGCTGCCCTTTTTCCTTTTTAGCTAACAAATGTGTGTTACAAATGCTCGCTTCCACCTCTGGTGTGCATATTTTTGTGCTCACAGAAGCACTGAAGGAATAAAAATAGTGAAATGAAAACAGTATCTTGTCAAGAAGAATGCAAATTGTATTTCCATTGTGAATATAGACAAATAGTTTTAATTTGCACAAAGACCTAAGTGGCCTAAATTGCAGTTTCCTATAAAAAGTACTCAAATATATTAAAGAGATAAAATTAGGTTTTTAGATTATTTGAGTTTGCTGAAGTTCATAGTGGGGAAGGATCAAGAAGAAATTTTGTGGCTTACAAAGTTATCTGCAACTAAGTGGGATCTGTGGACAGGAAAGCGAAAGGAAAGAAAACGACTTCCTGGTGCTGAAATGTCCTTTTATCTACATATCACTGAAAGGTTGCATTCGGGGATTTCCACATTGCACAAATGCGTTTGTTGTATCTTGCGTTAGTTGATTTCATTTTCCTGTGGAAGACTTCTTGTTCTTGCTGCAGTTACCCACTTACTCAGAACCCTCAGGTGAGCTTCAGAGAGTGACAAGAAGATTCTTCAGGCCAGACATAATATTTTTGTCTTTGTTAATCAAGATTCTGGTGTGTGGGAGAAGGGGACATTTAACCAGCTTGTGAGGGGAACCTAGACTTAAGAAGCAGGCTGAGAGGGAGAGATACAGCCTCTTTGTGGAGCTGACAAATTACTGCTGAGTACGTTTTTGTGGGAAAGTAATGTCTGTAGGAGGCAAAGGTTCATACTGGATGCTGGCATCACATGCATTCTTTTGCCTTCCCTTAGATCATGGATGAATGGACTGAAACTGTTATATCCCTATGGATGTACAGTAGACATGCTCTGTGTTGCTGCCCCCATGATCCCCCATGAGGATCTGACTTCAGGTGCCAAATTCATGGCTTTGACTTTTCCTGTTTTGATCTGTGTGAGATTTAGGACGTTCAGTCTCTCATTAAATGAGACAGAAGAGTGAAGTGCATGTCAGACTGTAAAGAAAATAGCTCTTAATTGGAATAGGTCTTAGCAGGGTTTGGCTGGGAGCTGCTGTCCTTTGAGCTGATGTTCAGCTCTTGGGCTGCCTCTGCAGGCGTGAGTGATAGGGTTGGTCCAAACCTTCACCTCAGATCCTTGTGTGGTTAATAAAGTTCCTTGCATCTTCTTGGAAACAGCTGTTGGAGGTGAGTTGCTGGAATTGCTGAAAGATTGGGTTTGAGCCAACATGACAAATCTTGTTTCACTACTAAGGTTTTCTATTGTTGGAGGTAATAAAGAAATAATAAAACACTCCCTGCATCCTAGTTATACTAGAGATGGTGCTCTTACACAAAAGGCAACATATTCATAACTTAGCATAGTCTGGCATTTCATCCTTTCCATTAATTTTGTCCATATTGATATGGTTAATAGAATGTTAATTGGAAACCAACCCATGCTGCAGATCCAAAATACTGTTTCAGGCAATATGCACTTTCATGATTTTGTGTATTGTTAAAACATTTTCAATCAGAGAAACTATTTATGAAGATGTTATTTGAAGAATGCAGTTAGCTGAAGGAGCCCTCTTGATGTTTCAAAATGGGTTTTTCAGGAACAGGAACCCTAATTTGTAAAGTTCAGGGAATGGTCCTTACAGTCTGTAGAGTCTTGAGACTCTAAAACTAATTGCAGTTCAGTAAGTAACCCACAACTACTTTTTCACTCCCTCTTGGAGATGATGGTAAACTTTCAGTAGGATTACATCTGCACTTTTTTTTTTTTTTAAAGCATTAAGGAAACTGTCACACTCTCCCTTTTTGTTTATTATTCTCTTCATGTAGATGTATCAGTAACCTTTAGCCTTCCACTGGTGTTGCATTTTTTGCTTTGGTATGCCTCTTTACCTGATCAAATGCCATAAGCCCAGAGCACTGTCGCTGTAAAAAAGTACTGTCTCAAAGTAGAGTTTGATTCAGTCAGTAACTGGAGTATTGTCTTTCTCCTGCTTATTGATGTGTGAATTGGAAAAATCCTGTTTCCTCCAGTTGTGTAAGGAGTGTCAAAAAAGTAGATGTCAGGCTGAAATAAGGTTTGATCTCACTTCATACTTTTGTTTCAAGGGGTAGGTTGGTAGATTTTCTTTTTTTCAAGAAGGGAACAGACCAAAGCACTTCGCCAAAACAATTGGTGACACAAAGAGAATGTTAGCTTGTAGTTGTACAAACTAATCAGCAGGGGTGTATTCTGGGGCTGAGATGATCATCATTTTTGCTCGAGATCTTGCAAGCAGAGTGAGACCAAATGTCCTAAAGTTTCAATCCTAGTGGACACGAGGCCATGTAGCTGAGCAGGATGGCATTTGCTTTCCACAGGTAACTGACAGGACTGAGGGTAGCAGGGCAGAAGCAGCATCTGACGAAGACCTTTTCTTCTGGTCATACGCTTTTGTGCTAAGAGTGCCCAATAAATATTCACATAACAGAAGGGAGGCTTGTTCAGAAACCCTTTCTGAACTGTGGATGTGGCCATTACTGATACTGGAGGTCAACAACAACTTCTGATATTTCTGTTGAAAACTGGGCTTGCAGCAAAGCTTCATGAAGTGCAAAGCTGCACATCTTGCCAACATCCACTGTCTGCAGTCTTAGTAACGGCAAAGCCAAAGGTTATGTGTAGATAAATCATGCCATCTTCAGGAGAAGTTGCCTCAACATGAATTACATCAGCCTTTGGGATTGCTGTCTGCTTGAGTGGTACCAGTCTCTGGAAACTATCCATTTAGGGATAGGTACCATCTAAGGAAACTGTGTGATCTGTTAATACTACCTTTAATTTAGTAAAAATCCTACCTCCATTGGTTTTTATGAAAAACATGGTCATAAAGTTGTAACTGTTGAAACAATTGTCATTCAGGAGAGGGATCAGAGCACCTGTTGTTTGGCTATGCCTTGAGTAGAGGGAACTCATCCCTGCCTGAGCTAGCACAACTGTGGGAGGGATCCAGTTTGCCCAGCTGCAGCATCAGGACTATGCTAGTCATCTAAATAATTTTTATAATTAGAGAGAAGTATCTTCATGGGATGACTCATCCCACCTACCTTGGAAAATAGTGACTCGTTCTCTGGAAGTGCCTATGTCTCACCACTGAGTATACAGAGAACCTGAGTAGTGAGTTGAGATCAGATACCTGCCTCCTATGTAATTTAGGTGAGGTAAAATCTTCCTATAAGTGGTAAGAGCTCATGTTAAACTCTTAAGTACTCTTGGGTAATTGGTAGGACTGGTGATTAAATCAAGAAACTGAGACTGGAATTCCCCATTTCTTTTACTGTACTATGGGATAGATGGGAGGTCCTAAAAGTCATAGCCGTTTAATGTAAATGTACTTGAATGAGATGGTAGCATTATCAAATACAAATCATCATTTAACCTGTAGTAAGCTTAAAAATAATTCACTTTTACTGTATGCTCATTGCCAGCTGTTCAGGAAAGCCTCCCTCACATAATATTGTCACCCAGTGGAGTAAGAGACCTACACCCTGATCTTTTGAACTGCTCAGTTTCAACACAGGATCTTTTCTCCTGACAGTAGCAGTTATAACTCTCCCAAACAACGTTTGAAAGTTTAGCTGTAGAAAAGCAAGCGTAGTAACAAATGCTGTCTTATACTCAACATATCATATATATTCCTTTTTCTTAATAGCACCAAGCCTTTTGGTAAACATGTTAACATATGTTTCTTACAGCTATTCTACCCACTCACCAAATGCTGACCTGAAGTCAGTCCTTTTCAGCTTAAGCTTATTTCTTTGTGCTCCTGCTCTGACTGGGAATTGCCATGACTAGTGCTGGGTGAGGTCCAGTGGAAGATCAGACAGGTTTTCTATTTTCAGTAAACTTTATTGTGAGTGCTGGTAATCAGAAGTTAAATTTACAGTTAATCTGAAAATGGTACCTGCCCACCTGTTATGATTTACGCAGTATAAAGAGACTGTGAATTTATGATGATTATTTTGTTATTTTTTTAGATGTGGATTTAACTGATATTATGATGTACAAAATCACTCCCCGCATGAGAAAAAGAACCCTCTGTAAGTACGATCCTTGTAAGTAATGTAAAGATGTATCATTAGATGAGAAATTAATATTGCAATTTAAATTAATAGTTGAGGTCTTAGAGAGCCTTGGAAAATTGTTATGCTCAGTAATATTTAAATAGAAATAGCTTCAAAACAAATTAGATACCTGACCCTCTTTTAACTTATCAAGGGTTGACACTTTTTAAGGATGTCAACAACTGCAGAGATTTTAGCTGAAAAGCAGCTGGGCTCTTTAACCTAACTGCTGTCTGACCTGTACCTTTGTGAACATGTTAGTTATTCTCTAATAAGTTATTTGTAGACTTTGGGGGAAGGAACTATGACATCCTGTCTAAATCTCTGCAAGTACCTTTTGTAGGTCTTTTCATCAGGCAGTTAGGTTTAATAGACTTACAGACTGTTAAACATCACTTTATATAAAGAACAAACAAAGGAAAACCTATTGCTGAAAGAAGGAAAAAAATCAGGAGAATAGAAAGATTTGGAAACTGTAGAAGAATTTTGATTGAAGTTTTATTTGACCAAATACTAGGACATTCAGTACTATTTGAGAAAGGTTGATTATTTACTAGCCACTTAAACATTAATAAATACAATAAAGCTTTTTTACTGTGTGTGATACAACCTTGGAACAACCAGGCTGGCCAGAGAGGTACGTTCTTGTCCAAAACCAACTGTACACAGTCCTGAGAAGCTTCTTTTGAGCAAGGGGGTTGGATTAGATAAACTCCAGAATTTATCCAATCTCAACTATTCAATATGAATTGGAAAACTGCCTGCTTTAATTTTTGGCTGTCAGAAATTACATCTATAAGCAGAGTGTTGTTTTGTACGCTGTCACTGAATTTCAGAGCTTTTGGGTATGGGATGTTCAGAGGTCTCAATTTCTGCTTCTTCCATCCAAGAATTTATTTTTTTCCTATTTGAAATTGACTTATGACATATTATATAAACTTGACTTGAATCAAGTTCTTAGTTCTGAGTGGCAACAGATTGGACTGTCTCGTAGACACAGGTGAAATTCCTTCCTCCCTAGAACAAGCTCTTCATTTAAAATCTAATTCCTAAACTGATGAAGATGGCCAGGACTGTGTTCAGTTCAGTTGTCTTAGATGCTTAACTTGCATTTGAATTGTTGATGTCCAGTGAAGCAGTGATAGTTAAGAAGAAGCTTGAGTACTCCATGGAGAGAGGAAGATTCTTCTGAAATCCTCCAGAGGGAGATGCTGACTAGTTAAATTCAGAGACTTAAGTTAGGCAGGTTGAATGTTCCTTTGGAGGCCTTCAGACAGGTTTAAAGTGCTGTTTTAGAATAAAATATAAGCTAGGTGCTTTATTTAATTAGAATGCATCTTGCTCATTGTTCGGTCCATCAACCTAAAAGGAAAATATTCTCCCAGTCTGCAGTGTGATTCAAATGTTTTGTAAAATGAATGAGGGGCTGCTGTTTTACTCCTCACTTCCTAAATTAATGGAATTTGTCATAACAGTATGAAACAAATATAAAAGTTCAATAACTGCAGTACTAGCACAGCTGATTGAAGGAACATTCACATTTAAAATCATAACCAAATTCTCTGTAGGTTTTTTTTCCTGCTGTAATTTTCCACTTCATAGGCATTGTGAGGGGAAGAACTGTCATGGATGTCTGTGGTCCGAAAGAGTGTAGGGTGGAGGAAGAGCACAGATGCTGCCATGTGCCACATCAGCAGGCATCCCCTTTTGCTTTTTCTTTCCACCACCATCCCAGAATGTAAACCTCTTTCTGGCCCAGTTGGCTTTATTTATAGTTTTCATTATCCCTTTCTCATGGCAGTGGAGCCTAGAAAAACGCAGTGTGCTGACATTAACAACATTTCCTGCCCTTTTGTTCTGTGCTCTACCGACCTGTTGTCCCTTTGTCCTTATCCCTAGCCCTTCCTCTGCAGACAGAGGCGCCATCTGACAAATTTAGTTGTGCTCCCCAGGGATTATATGAAAACCAGGAAACTTCATTAAGGATGGTTTAATAACTTAGTCAAAGGAGAAGAGCAGCTGGTCTGTTAACGAATCTCTCTCAAGCCCCATTCTCTGACAGAAAAGCTTTGTTGCATGTGGTCCAGTTTTCAACAATTTTCTGTAAAATGCTACAGATGTACAGTTATTGCAAATGGAGTTACTATGCATTGGATCTGCCTTGAGCATTTTATTTGAATGACTTGAGGTGATTTTATGGCAGTAGGTTTGTTGCTGTTGGAAAAAACAGTAGCTGGTAGTGGCCTAAAATTGTGGTGTATGTTTTTGCTTTCTCGGCTGCTTAGCATGGTAATGTTAGAGGAATAGCAGTTGGAGACAACCTGCTGCACTCTGCTACTCCGTGAGACAAACATCAGTAAAGCCGAGCAGCAAACAAAGAAGGGCTCTTCATGAGAAAATGACAGCAAGAGAACACAGTCCCCGGCATGGTGCCAAATCCCGCACTGTGCAGAGGGCCTCCACCATTGATGTCACCTCTGACATGGTTGGCCTTTCTCTAACAGGTTTGTACCTTCCTGTCAACCACTCCCCTGTTGCTTCTCCTTTCAGAATCTGCCTTGTACTAATGTGGGTTTTGTCTTTTAATTGCTCAAAGATTTAGATGTATCTGGTTATCTGGAGGTAATGAGATAAAGGAATTATGCTAAAATTTTTTTAAATCTTGAATTTACTACTTTTAAAATAGACAAAACATTAAAATAACAGAGGGATTAAAAAATTATGCTAGATTTTGTGTGGTTATGTTTATCACTCAAACATAAGCAATGGGGAAAAAATAACAAAATAATGTCAAGGTCTAGGAAGAGTCTTGGCAACCCCCTTCTTTGACATTGTAGAAAAATTTCAAGAGAGTTCAGTGAGCTGAGGTTTATTTCCCTTATTTTTTATGGTTAGTAAATTAGGATTGTAACCCTCAGAGGCTTTCTTTCATTAGTCAGAGAGACAGATACTTTCAAACTTTGTCCTAATAACTGCCACAGAGTAGACATATGAGATTTAATAATTTGGAATTAATAGTGGCTCAGGCTTTAATCCTGTTGTTTTCTATTGAGATTAAGCATTTACTATTCCCATATTGCATATAATCTCACATATCTTTACATATTTTGTTTTATAAACTGAGATCATCCCAGGTTTTCCAAATAATTATTACATACCAAAGATTACCAGATAAAAGTTTTAGATACCAGTCATGGCTCACCAAATTAAAGAAAAACATTTTTTGTATAAAATTTAATTTCTCTGTGTGATTGTAACTTCAGGAAAGAATTCACGTGGCAGTGATGTTTGGCTAATCTTGTGTTAATTTTTCTGATTTACAGGAAATATTCAGGATCCAGATGAGCCAATTTTAGAGTTCAGTTTAGGTAGGTTTAGTGATTTTTATGCTGGTTTTGATGATGTGTGAGGTTTTGTAAGTGTTGATTTTGAAGTGCATTTCATATAGTAAGGTTTGCAACTTTGCTCTGATTTTTATGGAGATGTGGTACAGTTTTTGTCTGCCTGTACAGTATCTTGTGATAAGCAGCCAGAAGTTTCACTTTTAGTTTTTAAAAGTCTGTAACTAAAACATTGGTCTTATAAAATTTTAAATGTTTATTATGTGACTATTATTATTAAATGTTTACTTTGTTTATGTGAAGATGCAGTGAACCCATCTGCAGTGTCAGTGTATCAGCAATTCAGGTCTTCAAGCAAACTGAGGATTTGCTGAAAACACCATTTTAGGGCAGAATGTTTTCTGAGAATTGTGAATTACACATACCTTCATTCCTGGGGTCTTTGCTGTCAAGTGATAATGCGACATGCAGAAGTGACCTGAATTCTGAAACAGTTTTGAATTTGGATAAGAAGCTTGTGCGCTGACTCACCTCACTTGAAGGATAAGTGAAGAATATTTTCTTCCTGAAAATTCAGTCCACATTTTCAACTGCAGGATAGTTTTCTTGGCTTAATAGAGGACTAGTATTTGGAAGGTTATGCTCTTAACAGTGTGCTAATGAAAAATTAGAAAATTTTCTCAGATGTGTGTAATTGTGTTATGAATAATAATCTTAACAAGCACTCTCAGAGCTGAATAAGAGCTGAATACTTGAAATATTTTCAGATGAACTAAAAATGTCTAGAATTACAATGCTGTTTAGGTAAATTTCAGAATTAACTTCCTGCACGTAGCTGAAGCAGAGTTGGACCACACTGTAGTTACCTGTATCTAGCTACATAAAATTTGTCTCTGAAGTTCAATGTAATTGTGTGGAGTCACTCATTGAAATTTTTGGAAGTAGTTTCCTACTCACCATAGTCCTTTCCCAGCAGTTAAACTCACAGTAACATTTTAGAGGAAATAAATTGCTGTCATTTTATAATTACGAGCTGGTGTTCCCCAGTAGTGCTGCTTGATCAATGTTCAGGCACTTCTGTTGGTTCTCCCTGGGTAAATGCCATTTCATAATGGGCTTAATGGAGCGTGACTTCGAATCAAATGCAGCCACGCTCATGAGATTCCCAGGGGAAAACCTATGCATGCAGACTGTTAGAATGAGCTTGCCAAGGGGTGGATAGGCATGCATGAGAAGAGAATAAGTTTAAATTGCAGCTCTAGAGCTTGGAGCCAGACTGATCTGATTACATGTTTACTGTTCACATGCACAAAGGTGAGTGATGTCTGCTTTTATAGTGTGATGGTAGAATGAATAATAAGCCCTTTGTGGCTTGATTACTCAGGGTATGTAATGTGGGTTTATAAAAATGCAGTCTTACAACAATATGAAAAAGATCCTGAATCTAAATTTATTTATCTGTTGCATACCTAAAGCTTGCAGTGAGCTGCTAACTCCATCGCTAGATCGAAAACCAAATAGTTTTGTAGCAGTGAGCGTAACTACACCTCCCCAGGCATTCTGGACGAAGCATGCACAGACAGAAATTATTGAGGTAAGTGCTGAGATACTTCTAGATTAGATTTAAAATTGAAGCTAATGCAGGAATAATTTCTTCTGAACAAATATCACCTTACATTAACTTCTGGCTTTTTGTTTATGATTGCAGGGAACAAGTAATCCTATCTTTCTAAGCAGCATTGCCTTTTTCCAAGACTCTCTTATCAATCAAATGACACAAATCAAGCTCTCTGTGTATGATGTCAAAGATAGATCTCAGGGAACAGTAAGTTTTCTTTATTTTGTTGCCTGTCCAGTCAGTGTGGAGCAAGGAAATGAGAGGCAAAGAGATAAAATTAGTAACTTCTGTGAAAGAAAACCAGGGGATAGCAGCACTGATCGTACAGAAAACAAGATGGGTAGCAAAAGGAGGAACAAATGAGAGTGATTTAGCAGAGTGAGAAGCATTGCCAGTTTTCTCAAATAAGGCTCGTCTGCAGCAAGTTTGGAAACCATGGATTTAAATTAAAAAAGTCCTGTCGCTTATGCTCTTACACTGTGGACATCTTTAGTAAACTAGATAATTAATAGGATCCAACACCCCTAACCGAGGCTTCTGACCTGTGCCAAAGTGCGTAATGAAAGTGTCCTTTGGAACAGAGCAGCTAAATTTCAGAAATCACCCTGCCCTGATGCATTAGATTTTTTTCAGGGATAAGGTTTGTTCCTTTACTGGAAAAAGTTTAAGTGTCAGCACTCCCATGTTGCTACTTGGATCTGTGGGCAATACAGGCCATTTATTCTCAGACTGTTGTTCAGAATACTGTTTCAGGCCCCATGTGTCTGCTCTTCCATGGCTTCCTCAGGGGCAGCAGAGCTGTCCCTCTCTGTTCAGTGCTTCATGGGGAAGCTCTAGAGAAAAATGAATACCTCCAGAGGAGGTAAATTCTTCAAGAGGAGCCATGTTTGGGTCAAGGATGCAGCCAGAGCCCTGTTCAGTCATTGCTTTCAGTGTTCCTGTATTGCTTGGCCTAAGCTGATATATACTGAGGTGCTTCCACTCATATCCTAGAGAAACAAAAATGCATATTGTCCTCCAGTAGAAGAAAAAATTTTATAAATTACCCAATATATTAAATTTTAAGAGGTTTTAATTAGTTGTGTATGGCATATTTTGTTATGTTTTTGTTCTTGGACTTTTATGCATAATAATTGTATTTTGGACTTCAGTGCTATGGTCAAAGCCTTTTCTCACTGTGAAGTTAAATACAATTCTGGAACTCATCTTCTTTCAGATGTATTTATTGGGTTCTGGGACGTTCACTGTAAAAGATCTTCTTCAGGAGAAGTACCACAGGTTGCACATAACACTAAGGTTTGTAATATTTTCCTTCATTTAAGTGTTAATTCTTAATTCTTCAAAACATGCTTAAGATGTGATGAAAACCTCTTATTTCATAACTAAGTTGAAAATGGACTTTTATTAAACTCTCTTGTTTTGATATCAAGTATGTTTTGACTATCAAAATGTGTGAATATATGCATTTCTTCTGATTGTCATGTTACTCTCAAATGTATAAGCTGAGCACAGAGCTCTGCCTATAAGAATACTGTATGGTTTTAAACCTTTTCTTGTAGTCACACTGTGTTCCTGTTTGTTTTGCCTCCCCAGTAGTCTATTCCAGCAACTTTTTTTTGTCTTAGTTGTCTTAGCATATTTTTACATGTAAACAGCAATCTTAAAATACCATTTAAGTTTGGTATTTTAAAATCCATCCACTCCATCTTAAAATAATAACATAATGTTTCTGCCTAAATTACTGCGTCACAGATGAGACAGAATAAATGATACTCATGATAGATCTGGGTACCTGTGTGTATTTTAAACCCAGCAGGAGTGTGGCTTTTGCCCCACTTTTCTTTGTCTCTGACTCGCTTTATTTGCTGCCCTTTCAGTCATGTATATGTATGGTGTCGGCTTCCCTCCCCAGCAGGGAGATGGCTGCTGCTCTGGGAAGGTGGGACAGGTGGGAAGGTTGGTTCCTGCTCTGCAGCTGCCCACCTGTTTGTGTCCTGTGTCAGCTGCTTGTGGGCAGATTCCTGGATATTTCTAGTAATTGTTTCCACACAACTCCCTCATGTCTAGGATTTTTCTCTGCCTCAGATGTCTTACCTCCATTTAAAATGTTGACCTTCTTCTTTTCTAGACCACTTCTTTTCATTTTAGCATCAGTTTTTCTTTATGCAATGTCAGGTCCCTGGTTTTCCCAATCTGTATAGTCTATCTGCAGAAGCACAAGATGTGATTAGCCTCATAACTGGTGACCTTGACTGACTTCTCTGTTGAGAGGAAGATTTGGTGCTACTTCTGTTTAGTTCACATATTATCAAAGTCTACCAGTTGCAGCTGTAACAGTTGGAGTTAAACTGCACCAAAGAGAGTCAAAAGTTTGGTTTCAGACATTGAAATGCACAGGTAGCACACATATGTGTGCACATACGTTCAAATATCTGCTCCCCAATAATGCTCACAATTTAAGTTGCTTTTGCGTAATTGTAAAATGTGGACTCTTTCTGGTTTTCCAGAAGCATGGAAACCCATGCGTGGTTTTAGGCTGCCTTCAATTCTGTGCAACATCCTTACAGAATAAGGGGAATGTTCTCCTGTTGGAATAACCCATTATTAAATTATTCCAAATGAAGTTGAAAAGCTTCCTATTTAAAATGTTCTTTAAGTTTGAAGATTAATTGCCTTTTATAAGTGTTTCCTTGTTGATGAACAGGTCCTCCTCCAAAAAAATCTCAACGCAGAGTATTTGTTGCAGGTCTGCTGAAAGTGACCGTGTAGGTAACATCACAGTTATTGGATGGCAGATGGAGGAAAAATCTGACCAAAGGCCTCCAGTGACAAGGTCACCTGATACAATTAATGGAAGGGTGAGTATGAGTATTGTGTCAAATGCAGAAGAATGCAGACTTATTGCCAGCATTGAAATAAGATAAGTTGACATCTGCTGTCAAGTTTCCTCTCCATCTTGATATTTAGTAGTGCTTTACATTTTCAAAATACTGTAAGGAGCAGCCTAATGGTGATGAAGCCATTTTGAGTTTTGCAGAGCCCTTCGTGCTCATGTGTGGGGTTAAAAGTCTTGGGAAGAATTTTAATTTATAGTGATTAAGCTTTAGTATTAAGTCCTCATGTTCTTCATTGGAAGAGGCTTCTGGTACTTTTCATTGGTGCATGTGGTGCATGGAAAACCAGTTTCAGAAAGATATGGTATTTCATTTCACACTGTGAATTGGAAGATGCCTTTAAGCAAAACTGTAATGAGGATGCTAGGGAATTCCCAGAATTTTAGTAAAACTGAAAAGGTTACTTGACTACTGTATTTTTTTTTCCCAAATATTTGTTTGAGAGCAGGTGTTTGCAGCACTTTCTCAGCCTATACATATATTTAATTCTGTAAAGCTTGTGTTTTGAATATCATGGCACTCTTATATGTGTATTATATTCAGAGTGCACATTAGAATCCTATTTTATCCTCCAGGTCTGTTCATGTCTATTGATGCAGTACCTGTAAGGACTCTGGAGCTGTGCTAATATATGTAGTTGAAAGGCTGGATGAATTTTTTTGTGACATTTTGAACTGTGCAGTAGAAATAAATAGAAATGCTTAGGATTTATTATTTCAGCCTGCAATATTTTTTGTCCACAGCAAAAATATTTGAAATATTTATTTAAAGCATGTGTTGAATATTTCTTTGAAGTCTGTGTGACAGGTCATCACTGCATATTGTTTGGGCACTGAGGTTTCATTCTTTACTATTTCTGGTTTTTCTGTTTTTGTTTTTGTTCAGACTGTGTTGCCAGTTGATGAAAGTTTAACAGAATCTTTAGGAATCAGGTCCAAATATGCTTCATTGCGGAAGGATGCACTACTGAAATCTGGTAAGCTGCCCTGGGCTGTAACAAGTAAGCTTTAGGCATCAATAAAAGCTAATCTCTCCCTGTGTGCCTGTGGCCCCAGGGCATTTCAGCAGATGTTTCATTTGAATAGGAACAGGCTGCTGATTGAGCAGTCCTTTGAGGGTCGTACCAGAATAAATCATTTTATCATATGCACTATTTTGTTTTGTAAAAACAGCAGAAGCAAACTTTTGCCATTAAGTTGACTATAATATAACATTTTTCATGCAATTTCATAGTCTATTCCTAAGCAGTT
Organism: Orthonyx spaldingii; assembly: GCA_013397795.1. NCBI lineage: Eukaryota > Metazoa > Chordata > Aves > Passeriformes > Orthonychidae > Orthonyx > Orthonyx spaldingii. Next base: position 926,429 of record VZTJ01006074.1, read on the forward strand.
GTTGCAGGTTGAGGAGAGGGACAGAGGAAAGCAAATTGCTTTAAGGAAAGAATCTTGCAGAAAGGTTAGTTTTCCAGCAAATGATTGCATGAGAGGAAGATGCACAGTACATAGACCAAAAAAAAAAAAAAAAGGAAGAAAAGATCAATATGTATTTCATTTATTTTCCTTAGCAGTGTTTTAAGTCATTTGGAGCGGAGGCTTTTCCTGCAAACATTTGAAGAGTGGTCATTGCAGAATGCCTGGTTAAACCAAAGATGCCTGGATAAACCAAATCTTTACAGCAGGGTGTTGCAGCATGTTATTAAACTGAAGCTATTTACTTTAAGAAAGAAGAGACTTTGTACACTTTGAAATCAAACCCTAGGCTTAAATAATATGGTTTTAATTCTTTAGTGTTTGGTGGTGCCATTTGCCGAATGTATCGTTTCCCAACCACTGATGGAAACCACTTGAGAATCTTGGAGCAGATGGCAGAGAGCATCCTATCGCTGCACATCCCTAGACAATTTGTGAAGCTGCTTCTAGAAGAAGATGCAGCAAGGTGAGTTTTGGGATGATTTACATGTGCAATAATACAGCAGTGATGTGGCTGTTATTGAGTGACAAAGGAATAAATATATCTCTGTTAATGCACTGACTACGCAGTGAGATAAGAAGTGGCTTCAAGAGTCAGAAGAGTAGTTTTGAATGGAAAACAGAATAAAAGCAAGTAAAGTGAAACGCTGTAGTATAGTAATGGCATTGTCTCATTTTAGGAGGTGGGAGGGAGAAGGAAATCTGTTAAGCATTTTGTAGGTTTATTTTGAATTTGCTTCTTTTTGAAGCAATTAACTCTCTTCCAGGCAACATACTCCTTTATGAGTGTTTCTTCCCTGCATTTGTAGGTTTGCAAATCTAATGGCTTATGTATTCTTTATAAAGGCCAAGATTGGAAAGTTAAAGAATTTTAACTGTGTTTTTGAGTATTGGGCTTTTATTTTGACTGTGTTTGAATCCAATCCTAAGTCTGACCTTTATTACAAGTAAAACTCACTAGTGCTCTCATTATTGTATATTAAGACATCTCAGTTCCCTTGGGATGTCTTGAAATAAAATCATGGGTTAATCTGTTCATTTTAGGTATTTTCATACTTCGTGAAAATGATAAACTCTCCCAGGAAGATGGCAGAGACTTTTTGTAATGCATGGGAAAACTAATTGAGTTTCTGAACTTAACACTGATTCTTTTTTTCTGATGTTAGGTTTTTAGTGATGTGCACTTAGATTCTAAAGATCGAATGCTGTATCTTGTTCAGCTGTCCTGCTACAACCTTGATGGAGCAGGCTAGGGATATGCCATTGCACATTTAGTCATGGGTTGTTTGTTTTTTATTTTATATCCTTATTTTTCTACAGCTTTCCTCACAGTAGGTTTAAAAGCACCTATTCATTATGAGGTACAACCATAATAATAAAGAGTTGGCAAGCTTATCCATAAGGTGCCGTGGATGGATGTAGTTTAAGGACTTGAAGATAAGGAGCATTTAGGGTGAATGAGGGAAAAGATGTGTCTTTCTGTAAGACTGTAAACAGTGAAGTTTGAGGCCTTAGCCATGAAATGTGACTGTTCAGAGGCTCTTGCTAAAATCATGCAGAGATCAGTGGATGCCTGTTGTAAACACGTACAGGTTAATAACAGCCCAGGTGATTGTTAATATGACCTTGTATATGTACACTGGATGGTGTGGCTCAAAGGTAAATAGGCCTTTGTGTAATTACTGAGAAGGGCTCCCTTGTCTCTGTTCAGTTGAGGTGACCCTCAATAATATACACAATCACACTTTGTATTCATAGAGTCACTCTGAGTTGACCAAGTGCTCTGTTCCATTCTCAGTGCTGCAGCCCAGAGGAATGACAGACAGCTACACAAGCACAGCTGCTTCTGTCTTCACATCCTGGTGACTTTTAAAATGTCCTTGGATAATCACAGCTGCTGTCTTTTAGATAAAACTCTTCAGGGCCAGAGCCCTTTGAAAGGAAACATCTGACTGGGGGGTGTGATATTTTGACTGCGTTATTATTTATGGCATACATATTCCTTGCTGTCTTGGCTCTATGGGACAAACAAGTAAACTTGAAGTGTTAAGCTGTGAATTTACTTCAGGAAGACCAGAGCTCAGATACATGGCTGGTTTTGAGCAGGTAGTCTGACGAGGTAATTGTAACAGCATCTTATGCAGAAAGCACTTTTCAAGGTTAAACTGGAAATGTCTTTATCCAGATCACTAATAAATACATTCATGCTGTTGCTTGTGGGCAAATCAATCTGATGTTTTTCTTGGAAATTTAGTTCTTCTTGATAATATCCTAAGTACTCTGGGGTGAGAATTGCTCTGTGAAATGCTGTCTTAAATTATACACAGACAATTGGTTAAAACTATGGGATTTGGGATATTGAGAGAACTGCAAAAAGAACTGCTGAATCCTTTTGACAGATGATTGTTCTACCTTTTCTGGGGTAATGTGCTGTTGAATTGTGTCTGGTATTGACTTGTTTACTTTTTCCCCTTCTTCCTTTATTCCAAATAATATACTAATCCAAGAAGATAGTAATACAAACATGATGTGAAATACACTGAGTATTTTCTCAGCAGCACTGCTGGGAAACAGTGTGTAACACAGGATTGCCATGTGTGACTGGAAACCTCACAGTCAGGGTACAACGGGAAAGCCAGGGGTTTTCCTGTTCATTTCTGGGAATATCCAGTCATCCTTTATTCTACCTTGACTGCCCAAAATTCTGAATCTCAGATGAGGGTTTTGTTGGCTCATCTTCAATCTCTCCAAATCCTTATTAAGGCTCACACTTCTTAGGCTTTCCCTGGCCTTGCAAACTGTTGTATACATACCTTAGCAGTGAATATACTCCTTGTACTTAACATCAGATAGGTGCTAATATCCCACCTAACCTCTGTCACAGTTCTTATTTAGTGTAAGAACCACCGCAGTTTAGTAAAGTGTCCTTAAAAGGTCCTCATTGTCCCAAGTCACCTGACATGATAACAGTTCCCATCATTTACAAATCCTCAAATAGTTTGAGAGTTCCTGCAGAAAGGTGGGAAGTTGTGCTTATGACCAACAGCTGAGGCTCCTGGGGGGTGCACAGTGCATTCTGCCTGTGAGGAAACAATGTACCTTGGAGTAGAGCTCAACCTATATTCTGGGATGTGTGTTTGGAAGCATTTCCAGTCTGCTGAGTAGCTCAGACCAGGGTAGATTGAGAGTGTGTCAGTTGAGAATGGTGCTCCGTTGATACAATGTGAAACTCATTCTTGGTCAAGTGGACTGTGGATATAAACACCTTTCTTTTCCCCCCCATTTTCTTTTTTTTCCCCAGGGTTTGTGAACTAGAAGAATTGGGAGAACTGTCTCCTTGTTGGGAAAGCCTTCGTCGACAAATAGTTACACAGTACCAAACAATTATTTTAACTTACCAGGAAAATCTAACTGACCTGCACCAGTATAAAGGTGATTTTTTTTTTTTTAAATAAAATTGTGATTCTTCTCTACCATGATTGTTAGTGCTTCTCTGAAATTGGGAACCCAGAATGTTTTATGATGAGTAAAAAATGCTATTATATTTCTTGTCTTTATTAATATTTACTGTGAGTTTGCTAATTACCTGGGAATATTTGTCTGCTCTATTTGTTCTCTTATCTTACTCTGAAAATAGTCAAGTGTGAACAGCAACAGAAAGATTTTGGGTGTTTTGGTTTTTTAAATTTTCTCTGCTTTAATTTCAGCACATAGCAAATGATGAATGAAGTTTCTTGAATGTTTTAGTGTATGCTCGAGGAGAAGGGTTTTATGCTTACTTTTGTCTTCCATTTCTCAGGTCCTTCATTTAAAGCCAGTAGCTTGAAAGCTGATAAAAAATTGGAATTCGTTCCTACGAATTTACATATACAGAGGATGAGAGTCCAGGATGATGGAGGATCAGGTATTTGTTTCTCTTTCTTCACTTATCTTGTTACTTTTCTCTCAATTTTTTTTTTATTTCCGTCCTCAACCATACAGCCAAGTTTCTACTTACTACTGTAGTGGTGCTGCTTGGCATTTTTGTAGCACCTTTTGTTCTTAGATTCCAAATCTCTTTGCAAAAGAAGACATGTAAGTATAATTATTGTTGTTCCACAGGTGACAAAACTAGGTTGTGGAGTTAACTGAACTCTAGGTGGCACAAGTTAGCTTTTTTATTAGGGTTGGGTTAAGCTGTTGTGTCCCTTCCAGACACTGAATTGCAGCAGACTAGCAAAGGTTCTGACTGTTGTTTCTTGTTAAGCTTGTGTGCTTTTTCTCCAGAATAGTCACGTATGGTTATTCAAAATCACATTTGTTCATATCAAGTTTGTTTCTTCATAAATAACCTGGGTTTTCCCTTCTTTTAACAGTAATTCCCTGTGATCATGGGCACACACTTGTCTCACATGTCCATGTGAGGGATTCCAGGAATGGCAGGCTTTGTATAAAGACCAGTGTTCAAGACTTCTTTTTCACTGTCAGTAGATTAAGAAACAGAGGACCTGCATTCACATATGGGTCTTTCACCTCAAAAAGTGCTTGATGGATTTCCAGGGCCTCTAGAACAACTCAGTTTTCCATATCTTTCAAAAACACTGTCAAAATTTTCAAAAAATAACTTTCAGAAACGTTTTTGAACTTACACAATTGTTTGTCCACATTAAAGATGACAAGTTTTCATTTGTAAGTCCTTTTTGTCCATCCCAGATCAGAACTACGACATAGTCACCATAGGAGCACCAGCAGCTCATTGTCAAGGCTTTAAATCAGGTGGCTTGCGGAAAAAGCTGCATAAATTTGAAGAGGCAAAGAAACAGTAAGTAGAAATACTATTGTGTCAGCTGTTATTGTGCCTTTTTTTCCTGGTCCATGCTAAGTTATTTGGAAAATCACTCCATTCTATGTTTTTATTTCATTCAGTAGTACTACTATACAATATTTTGTATTGAAGATTTTTCTGTATGTTTTTTTTTCCAAAGAAGGAGAGGGAAAACTGTTTCCTCCTTATATTACTGTATTTATTTGTTTGCTGATGGGCCCTTTCTAAGAGTCTTTTTATGAAAACTTTAATTTTTCTTAATACTTGTTGATTAATTCAGCTATTTTAGGTGTTGGGTTTGGGTTCAACCTAATGGTGGATTAGAACATTTTTCTGCTGAACCTCCTCAGCTGCACTGCATCATGCTTTCAACCCATTATTTTCAGAAGACTTTCACCCCTCTCATAGCTTCAAGGTCCTGTTGTTGAGTTCTCTTTAGTAGGAAACAGCTGTGCCTGATTGGTAACTTCCTTGTTGGCAAAGTGGGTCTAGTTCTGAAACTGTTGCTGGAGACCTTCCTGCATTGCCTGAAGGTTTAGGGCACAAACTGGGCTTCTGAATCTGTCTTCTGCCCTACAGGAGGGATACTTGACCCCCATGGTCCTGTCTTCAGGGACTGCCTAGTGACCTCTGTAGAAGTGTAGATATGTGAGCTAGAGGAAGGTGCAAAAGTTGGGAAGGTCACGTCTGCTAACCTGGCACCCACTCCAGCTCCCAGAGAAGAGAGAGTGCTGCAGGGGTGTGCATTGCTGCTGCTGCTGTATGAAGCATTTAAGACAACCAGAGCAACAGGACAAGGAGTCATTGTAGTCAGGGAAAAGGAGACCTTGATAATGCCCTTCCAAAGAAAGGATTAGTAGGATTTGGAGCTGATAGGAGGAGGGAATGACGTGGAAACCAACTGCAGAATTAATTTTGGCAGTAGAGAAATGAATAGCAGCATCCTGTGAATGTCAGTCAGATATGTACTGGTAAAAAGATTGATGCAAAAATACCTAGTGTAATTATTCAGGCTTACAGAGTGCACTAGGATAGGACTAGAGGAAACTGTAAACCTGGGAACACTGGTATGCCAGGCTCATCTTTTCTGTTATTTTGATATCACTATTGCTTTTTGAAATAACCTCCTCCTGTCGGCTTAGCCACTGAAATGGTCCTTACTACTGCAATAGCTAATTTCCCATGTGGATTTGTTCTTCTTCCCCTCACTCAATGACCAAGCTGACTGGAGAGTTTAATTTCTATTCAGTACTTTTCGTATAAGCTTTTCAGAACTGTTCCTTCTGGGTCCATGAAAACTGCAGATCCAACATTTGAAGAACAACTTTCATTTTAAGTACTTGTATGTTATCAAAACAGCCAGTATAGTAGAACTGAGATCCATCTCCTCACTTGCGTCATTCCATTCAGTTCTTTCTCCTTTCATTGGCATAACTGTGCTTGGTGCATTCACAGCATTTCCGCAGATCAACACATGGTCATCTGGCAACCTCTGGTTTTTTGCTTACAAATTCATGTACCCACCTTGTTGAAAAAATGACTCAAATAAGTTATTTCCCCAAACATACTTTGTTTTGTTTCTGCTTTTGGTATTTGCTAACAATCTGCTAATTTTATTTTGGTTTTTTGTTTTTGTAGCAGTTATGAGGAGTGTTGGTGAGTTTTCTGTTTCTGAGAGTTCTATAGAGGGTTTCTGTTCTCTGGGTTGTTTTACTTTTCTTTGGCAAAGATTTGGTGTGTTTTAAAGTGTGCAGGGCTTTTTAATGTCATGCATCATGGCATCCTAATTGTGCTCTAAGTAATTGTAGCTTCTTTGTAGAACATGATGTATGAATGAATTTCATTTCACCTGCAATGTTGGTTTGCAATGAACAGCTGGCTTCCTGGCTCACTCTGCTTATAAGAAGTTAAAAAACTGAAAATCAGAACACGAGGATTTTATATCTTTTCCTTTGTTATTTCCAGTGAAAACTGTCTGGAATGAGAAACTTTTCTACCAGTCATGGAAGATAATTAAGATAATTCTATGTATTTTAAAATCTTAATAGTGATTGATTTCGTATGGTTTATATTTTTGTAATCCATGTCTTTCTTTAAACGTAACTGGTTTTTATTTTTCCTCATGTTGTGGTGTCCATTGCTATCAAAAGCAGACATCACTGGATGGTTCAACAATGCAAAAGTTCTGCTCTAAATTACTCTTACTAAGGTTGAATCCCTTATTCACTGAGAATTTGAGTCTGTGTTACAGTTTGCTGGTATAATACAATGAGAGCTGTTCATTTGAAAAAGCAATTGCAGGTGGGAAAGTAAGTTTATGTGACCTTTACACCATAAATTTTTCCCCCAATCATCCTAGCAAATGTTTATGATTAAAAATATAATAATTCTAAATCAAATCTCAATATGCTGCATGGCCTTTTCTGCCAAATATGTCTTTATGCATGTTAACCACGCTGTCGTGGAAAGAAATTGCTCAGAGGAATTGTCGCTAAGATCATCAGTCACTGGAGAGCACAAATCAAGTACAGGGAAAGTCCTAAAAGCTGAGATTAATTTGCTGTATGGCCTAGCAGTGCTGGGGAGTGGTTGTTCCCTGCCCCACTCGGGTGGGTGACCAGAGCACAAACAAGGAAACCCTTTCAAGAATCAATTCTGAGTTACATCCTTTGAAAACAAATCTCCCATCTTTCTTTCGTAATGGAGCTCAGGCAAATACTGACATTAAGCTTCTACCTTAATATCTGCTAAGGGGCAAGAATCAGATTTGTGGCATGATTTTAAAGTGTGCCCCATGCAAGCCTCCTGTCCTACCTCACAGATACACTGCAGAAATTAACAGCAGTGCTCTAAGGGTAGCAGAGGAGTTCACACTCCTTGGAGGCCGTGGTCTGTGGTAACTATGCCTGGAAAAGAAACTCTCTGTGTAGCCTCTTAGCATGGCTGTCTCTGTTTAGCAGTGCTGAGATTGGTGCAAAGTTAGTAGGTTCTTCTGTGCTGTTACTATGCTGAAGCCATTCATGACTGAAAAGAAAATATAAATTAAGATAATACACAATTGGTGTCACCTCATGCTTGATGCCGTGTCATGAATGGGCATCGCAATTGTCACAGCTGGAGATGATGTAAAGGCCTGGTCTTTGGGTACCTTTCCTACTGGGAAGGAAAAACCCAGCATTTTGCTTGACAGAGGGAGTAGTGGTCAGTTGATTCCAAATAGTTAATTAAGAGCACAGCTTCAGCTTTGAGTAATTTTCTAAGATAAAAGGCAGCTTTTGTGAATGACTTTTTCAGGTGGAATTAAATCAGCCTTTGGAAGTGCTATTCTCTCTCCAGCAGTTATACAGCATCTGTCTTGGATTGAATAAGCAACTTCTGTAGACATCTAAACTTAAAAGGGCATAAACTATTCTCCATGGTCAAGTAAGCAGTCTTAGTGCAGCTGCATTATCCCCATATAAAGATATGTTTGTCCCTAGTTTAGTATATTAAGTGTGTGCTGACAGAAACTACACAAAGAACAGTGTCCTTGGATTAGCCTGAAGATGCATGTTGGTTTTTTACATACCATAAAATTGCTTTTGCTGGTGTAACTTGATTCTGGTCTGCAATAGAGGACATTATATACTAGCAGAAGGACTTTTTTGTTAATACACAGTGTTTGCATTGTGGATCTGGGTGTCCTTCCTCTGTTAGAAGGAATACAGATTTTCTTTTCATGGTGTTAGTCGATATGTGATAAAACATATTTGTAAACCAGGCCTCAGTGAAGTATCTGTGTTGTAAGGAGAGAGAGAATGGAGCAAGATGTCTCTGCAAACAGTGGTTCTGTATCTGATGGCAAAATCTGTCACGCACATTCTCCTCAGCAAAACTGTCCCTCTAGTGTACAAACTCTGCCCACAGCCCCTTGGTATTAGAGATTAGTAAATCTGCATCTGAATGCTTTCAGTAAAGGCAGAGAAGTCTCTAGGATCATGTTCCTGCTGTGCAATTGCCCACTGGACTTTCACTGTTGATCACTAGTTTAGGTAAATTTTTGTTGTCTGCCATTAATTCCCCAGCATGCCACTGTAATGCGTGTACCTCTAGATCAATTTCCCCACTAAAATCAGTCTTTCTTTTTCAGCACTTCAACAAGTTCCCAGTCTATAATATACATCCCACAGGACATCGTTAGAGCAAAGGAAATTATTGCACAAATCAACACCCTGAAAACACAAGTCAGTTACTATGCAGAAAGGCTCTCAAGAGCTGCCAAGGACAGATCAGCTAATGGCCTTGAAAGAACACTTGCCATCCTAGCAGATAAGGTAGGAGAATAATTCATTTCCCTGCTGAAGCACAGTGTATTTTTTTTTTCTGTCTGTACCTTTACTAGGTTTTCTTGAAACGTCTGTTTTACTTTTTTCAGTAGTGTTGTAACATGCACAGTTATAAAAAAAAAAAATCAGCCTTCAAAGGCTCCTGTTTTTATTTAGGTTGTCTCCTACTTTTCACACTCTTGCTTTCCCCTCCTCTTGAAAGTGCAGTGGAGAGCAATGTCCTCTGACTCCCTCCATTCATCATATTGCAGTAATGTGCATTCTTCACTTTCTTTTATATCCTTTTCTCCATAACCACCTGGGATTTTTTAATGTTCTGAGTCATCTGTCAAGCAGCAGCAACTGTGTGAAAGTTAATGAAACAATTCTGTATTTTTCCACTGGTGAAATAAGGAATAATGGTGACACAGCCTTTGCTTGAATTATAGTGATGTAAACCAGTTATTTCTTGATGTGTGCTAACAAAAACCAGACTGGACTCACAGCTGAACACAACCTTGCAGGGAGAAAAAACCCAAATACAGTTTTACTGACCTCTTCTGTCCTTGAAGTAAATCTGAGGGTTCTAAACAGCAGTAGTGGCCAATCAGCTTGCCAGAAACTGTCCCAGTGGAAGGGATATGCATTCAACTTTGTATAATGGGACCTCATGTAAATGTATTATTTATTGTTATACTCACTCTAGATGAGTACAGTGTATAACTGATCTGTGGGATTTACTACAACTGGGTTATGTGAATATATAACATATTAATGTCTTGTTTGTTGTTTTTTTCTAGTAGACACACAGGCCACATAATTTTCATATTCATATGGCTTACAGAAATTCTTTAATGCAACATGGCTAACTAAGAAAGGGAACAAATTGCACTGATTAGTGGGTTATACCTTCAGTCCTCCTTGTTATGATTTCGGACAGGATGATTGAGGTGAAGCTTGATCCTGCTGGTGTGGCAACTGTTGTGTGGGGTATAAAAATCATGTAATCATAGAATATAGTGAGTTGAAATTGATCAATCAGGATTACCCCGGTCCTGCACCCTCAGACTCACACCATGGGCCTGAGAGCATTGTCCAAACACTTCTAGAACTCTGTCAGGCTGGTGCTGTGACCACTTCCCTGGGGAGCCTGTTCCAGTGCCCAAACACTGCCCAGGTGTCTGCACATGTTCTATGCTTTCATCAAATGGAGAATGAAGTGCAAATAAAGATGGATTGCACATTCCTTAGTGAAATTTTCAGCAATTGCAAGTCTAATATAGTAGTACAGACTTCAGAAACATATCATTTGTGTTTTGGGATCCTATACTATTTTTTAAGGTCATTCTGTAAGGTATTCTAAAGGCACCTTAAAGCAATAGTTTCTTTTACAAAATACTACTTCTTTCTTTCTTGAAAAAATTACTGTATAAATTGTGTATGGAATAATGAAAAGTTTTCAAAATGTGGGAGTTTATTGCTTTTTAGACCCGGCAACTTGTCACAGTCTGTGACTGCAAGCTGTTGGCAAATTCAATACATGGACTGAATGCTGCAAGGCCAGACTATATAGCTTCAAAAGCATCTCCAACCTCTGGAGAAGGGGAACAAGTGATGCTAAGGAATGATCAAGATACACTTGTGGCCAGATGGACAGGAAGAAATAGCCGATCTTCTCTGCAGGTGGACTGGCATGAAGAGGAATGGGTATGTTTGCATAGTGGAGTGATAATACCTTCTTCTTTTTACTTTCTTTTTTAATAAGCTCTGTAACTGCTCACCAGATATGCATGGAATAGGTATGTAGGAAGTATTGGCCAACTAGCAAAGATGTTGTCTCTTTCATGCAGGCAGTTATGCCTTGGCATGGGAATACAAGCAGGCTTTAATAAATATTTCGGGGTCTCCTAATTAGTGGAAATTCCTACAGTAGGTGAATAGCATTTTTAAGGTGAGGTCCAAGGGAAAGTAAATAGCTTTTTAAAGTGAAAAACTGACAATACTACAGTGGATGTTTGCACTTGTCCCAAATAAGGTGTGTTTTGTGTGTGCTAGCTATGCAATATAGCCTTCCTCTGACAAAAATTCTCCTGTAACCATTTAGAACTTGCAGTCGATCACTGTTTTGATTATGAACAGCTTTAAAAACTGTTTGCACAAAGTATTTAAATGATTTTCCTTACCATACCGCCAATCAAAATGAGAATTGGACTGTGTAAATTCTGTCATTGTGTTAAATAAACAGAAGTTAACTAAATCTCACAAATAGTCAAGACTAAAGCAATTATTAATATTGTGAAATACCGATTTTTAAAAGAGATTCAATTCGTTTTGGAAATGGATTCTTGCTAGCTGTAATTTTTTGGCAATTACTTACAGTCGAAGTCACAGTAATATGATACAAATAAAGCTAATTCAGTATTTAGACAGTACTATAATACAGTAATTTTATCTGTTGTTCACTGAATTATAGAGGAAAAAACAGATGTGTGATTGTCAATTATTATGTCAAACATGAATTTCAAGAGTAAACAATAGTGCCAGCTAGAAATTGGAATAATAGTGCAGGAAGAGGAATGTAAAATTGTTTGGCAGACTTACACAGAAAATAGCTTTGCAATTTACCACAGAAGTCATCTCACTACATATAGTTGACATTCTGATATACACTACTTATATATCCATAATTTGTGTGTGCACACATGTACCCACGATAGCCCAGAGGAAACTTCGTGGAAGAATTGTGACTAGAATCACAGGAGGAAATATATTGCCAAGGGATTTGTTACCCAACGGCTCTTTTGGTTTTAAACTAAGAAATGTTTTCTTTCAAGGAGAAAGTTTGGTTGAATGTTGACAAAAGCCTGGAGTGTATCATACAGAGAGTGGACAAACTTCTCCAGAAGGAGCGCTTGCACAGTGACAGCTGTGAGGATGTTTTCCAGTGTGACATCAGCAGTACCAGTAAGAAAGGTAATCGGGACAGTCGTGCCTACTGGATAAATCCAGAAGATTTAAATGAGGCCTCATCATCCTCTCCACCTCCATCATCCTCTCCACCATCTTCATCCACACCATCCCGTGCATGCCAATCTCTCAAGACAAGTGCGTATGCCAGACACTGCTTCTCACTGCTGCTCTCTTCCTGTGTGCTGGCATCATTCCTAAGCCTCCCTTACAGCCCTCCATGTGTTTTTAGTTCAGTGGTGGTGTTAAGCAGTGATGTCAGGCAGAAAGAGCTGTTGGTGTACTGAGAGCTGCTAAGCCCATTACTTATTTTGAAATCCTAGTCCCACTGAAATCTGCCGAATCTATTGAAGACAGTGGCACTTGGTTTTCACTCTGTGTGTTTTAAGCTGGTAAAACAGTTGTATGGGTTATCACATGATAGACACCACCTCTGGTAGCTTTCCTGTTGGCTTCAGCTTCTTTGCAGCAATCAAAGCTCATTACAGGTAAATACAACATGAGAGAAGTTCAGGCACTGCTGAAAACAGATGGTCGCAGCTGGATTGCTAAAGCATGGGAGGGGAGCCCAAGCAGTCCCATTAGATTGAGCTGAATGTAGATGAACCTAATGGAGTTCAAAGTAAATTTTAACCCAAATTATGGTGCTGAGGCACTCAGTTATTTAGACTTCTTGTAGGTGGAAGGTAGGAACTGGCAGTGCAAACTCTTAGTTGAATAATCCGTTCAAAATTTAAGCTCAAGTGGGTGCTGTATTGAACCCAGTGTCAGGTTGTGAGCATGTGAATGAAAGATATCATTATCAGTTTAGATTGACAGTTTGGCAGCTGTACATTAAATTCCAGAATTATTTCATTTACTTATGTAGTTATTTGACTTATTCTCACATTCTTTACATGTGGTCACTCTGATTTGGCCACTTAATAGCTCAGGTGGGTGAAGTGAAGCTCTAAAAGGACTGATCTGTGTTCTCATTTCCTTTTTCCTGTTCTGTCTTACCGTTTGATGGCCCTTTGTCCCTTATGTGTGTCTGTGACTTCATGTCCATCACATTGTGAGTGTTGCGGTGGAAGGCAGTGCCTTAAGAAAAAAAAAAGCAAAAAGGAAGTGATAAAAAAAGTTAATATATTTTTGTGTAGCTTTGCATGTTACCTGTAGGTTATTTTGTATCTTAGACAACCATGTTTTCTAGATTAGGCTGACATTTATGCGTATTATTAAAAAATAGGAGAGTAGGTTCTTGTTTCAGAATATGTACGCTATTAATCTTTGACTAAATTTCTTCTATCAGTTTGATACCTATAAATGTTTTTGTTTGCTAACTAGTTTACATGAAGTTTTATATGTATTTACATGTAAGTTTAATCAGTAAAATTCAATGCACATTCACATGAATGATTAAATGCTGTGGATTTTTAATATTAGAAGGCCCAGGAAAAATCAGTGATGAGTGATATCAGAAGCTTTTCCAATTTTCCAAGACAATTTGATGATGAAAATACCTTAGAACAATATTTTTCTTACATTTTCAGTGGATCTTTTAAATCTACCCTGGATCTTGATACTTATGCCGTATAAAAGTTGAATTGGCTATGTGTACCTACCAAAGATTTTGTTAGTGCAAAGAATTTCTGTAACTTTTCCCTGCTGTCCCTTCAAAATAGCAAAAAAAAAAATCTTTCTATTTAACTGACAGAACCTGGGGCAGAATTGAAGGACAAAGAAGGTCCTTTTTCTAAGTTCAGAATCACAACATTTTCGTTGTTGTGTATTCAAAGAATTAATGTTTTTCCTGTTAGTAATTCCGAGTTTTGAATAAATGAGCAGAGAGCTGACAGAAATTATTTTGAAAATAATGTAAAAACCAGCCAAGCAAGATAGTTCCACAATTGGTAATGGAGAGACAGTAAAATTTTTTTGAAGGACTTCAGAGGATCTCTCTAGAAATTAATATTTGTGAAAGAAAATACTGCCTGAAATAGTAGAACAGAAACTTAAAAACAATATTTTCAATTGTTCTTATGTTATAGGCTTAGATATTCATTACTAATATTGCATGGGGATATATAGTTTCTTTAGTGAACATGATGAATTTTAATTTACTGAGAGGTTTTTTCTGATTATCTAGCTGAGGTGATTGTCCTGATGCACATTATTGAATTTTATATTTTCTGTTGTTATGTTCAGATTTGTAATTAATTAACTAGTTAATCTAGATACAAACAACAGAAACTTAAATCCTGTTAGCTTAGCAAACTACTTTTCATTAATGCAAGACTTGCTATAACAGGGTGTACGTTGTTTTTTTACTGCTGGCATTGACCTGTAGTATATTTTCATCTGACAGCTTGATCCTCCCACAGAAGTGAGTATGGAATACTCACAGACTTTGCTGGTGGGGTTTCAGCCCTTAATATGCATTCTAATATTTCTGTTAATAATCTCAGAAATTGTGTAACAGAATTTTGGCTAAGGTAGCTAAGTACTGTTTTTTTATTACTCTTGCATTGTGGGTGCCTTAATGTTGTTTTCTGTTAAGTGCATTGAACTTACTGCTGGTCTTTTGCTCTTCTGTTTAGCAGCCTTACTCCCAGCTTAGTCTATGATTGCAGTAAACCAGTGGTTCTCAAATTGTGCCCTGTGGATCACTGGGGATTGACAGTGCACTTGCTGGTAATCCACAGCGAGCCTCTGAGCTAGCAGGTGCTACCTTTCCTCCAAGTCCCCATCCAGGTGTTCCTCTGATCAGAACAATGGAGTGGAGGAAACAGCCCATGCCCTCGGTGCCTGTGGGCAACAGAGCATTTCTGCTGAGCTTTCTTCACTCAGTGAAAATGTTTGAGAACCCTGGCATTGAGCATTTGAGTTGCTTGTATTTAGACTGTGTTGCTGCTCCTTAATCATGCATGTTGCCCCTCCATTTCTGTGCAGATTGCAGCCCTACTCCGGAAGAATCTGCCCCAGGTATGTGCATTCATGGCTTCTGCTTCTTCTGAAAACTGCAGGGGTTTGTTCATAGTTAACTGAACAAGTGCCTTGCTTTAAGATGGACCATTTTGAAATGGCAGTGCTTTACAACACCACGTGAGTTACCTAAGCTGTTGAGAAGTTGTTATTTTCTAAGAGTGTAGGGAGTATCTGATCATTTCACATGTCCAGATGTGGGAGAGCGCTTGCTCATGGCCTCTTTGGTTTCTCCAGCTGATGTGTTTTAGCAAACTGATGTAGGTGATAACGATTTGAGGCCTGTTCCAAATGTCATTGAAGTCTGTGGGAGTCTGACATTTCAGACATGCCTTTTCACATGGGCTACTGAGCTGGTCTTTCTGAATGACAAGTTGAGCATAATATGGAGGAGTCAACAGGGCTGATGGAAAATCTCTGTTGTGGGTGCACACCAAGTAGTATTGGGGATTGTAAGTCTCATGTTTCAGGATACAGAATTTAGGAGTATCATCCCAGTGTTAACCTTCTTGCTTCTGTCCTTGTCCTTCTGTACTTAATATGAAAAGACTGAAAATATCTTTTCAGGGCCCTGGAGGACAGCTGTTTTAATAATATTTTTATTGCTCTGGAGAAGAGAGACCCTTAGGGCGAAAAAAAGCAAGAACTTTTCCCAATTGACATTACGTTCTACAAGCTTTATGTATTTGGTTCTCCTAATAAGACATTATTTTTTTCTTAAATAGTCGCTAGTGTATAGTCAGCAAAAGTTTGCTATGCAAACTCATAGGCCTTCCCAACATCCCTACCTTGTTCCAACCTAATTTGAGAGTGGGAGTGCAATTCCTTTTATTCCTGTTTACTGTTAATAGCAACTACCATTGACTAAAAAATAAAAGGACACAAGTGACACCTCTGTGAAGTAGGTAGCAAAAATCATTTAGAACTTTGCAGACTGACAAGGGTTTGTTTTTTCATGGTCAGAATTTTAAACCAAAGGAATACACAGCACTAAGGATTTTTGCTCACTACCCCAGATGAACCCTTCTTTGTTATTGTTCAACGTTGGGAGAAAAAACTCCATCTAATAATTGCATTATCTTCACCAGTGTACTTTGTGATTACCAGAGATAAACATATCTTTCAAATGAAGTGCTGTCAGACACACTACAGTTTTAAATCTTCGCTGAGTTAGTAACTGTATACATACATGTACATCCAGACAATGAGGTGATGATGTGCTGGAAGACATTTTCAGTTCTTTTTGTCATTCTCCTTTGCTTATAGAAAAGCTCATAAATGCAATAAGAGAAACACTGTTAGTATCATCTGTATTTTGCTTTCTAAGTGTTCACAAGGCCATGTTGTGGCATCTGACTCATTTTGAGATTAAATATTTAATAGAATTTAAAAGACAAGCTATGATTCCTCGCCTTTTCTTTTGATGCTTCCTGCTTTTTTTTAAGACATTGGAACAGAGTCAAACAACTTCGTCTTTGTGTAGTTTGTTAGATTATCTATCTACCGCATAGAACAAAAGCCAAAAGGATAATCTCACCAGATATGTTTCTGTTAGCAGACTTTCAGAGTTCCCCTCTTTGGCTGGTTATCAAAGGAACATTTATTATTACTGACTCTTAGTTCTGCCTTTGAGTCAAAATCCCAAACAATTTCCTTTTGAGGCTTCAAGTGTCTCATTCATGCAAGTTCTGGTCTGTACATTGCCTTGTTCCTACAGCCAGCTGGGGTGGGAATTGTGTGTGTGCTGTTTGTGAGCTCTGGTGCTTTTACAAACCAAAATATATTGTCATTCCCTTTAAAAAGAGAAGTGTTCTTTTGTTTCAACCTTACATTAAGAAGGGCAAAACCAAAGTCCTGTTCTATATTCTTTTTATGTTGCAGAGAGAATGGGTTTTGGTATGGCATCTGAATAATTTTTTGAAAACTCATGGAAATGTTGGGGTTTTTTTAATTGTGGTTGATTAAGACAAAAGATGAAAGAAGGAAAGAAAAGGAACTGAGCATGTGGGATATTTTAGGGCTGAGTAGTCTTTTAGGGAAAAACAATGGCACAATGTTTGAGGTACTAAAATAGGACTTGGACAACTCATTTTCATTTCTGTGCTTCCTGTGCAGGATCTTGAACAGAATCCCTCTGGGTCATATCTTGTGTATTTCAGTGGAAGGAAAGCTGCAAAGTACTTCCAAGAATCTGTATGACTCCCATCTAAATCTCTATATTTAGTATTTCGTGTTAGCTAGCTTAAATTCTTTAAAACTACTCAGGAGACAGAAAAAACTTAAAAGAGTACCTACATGAATTTCTTACCTCTCTGCCTTGTTATTCGTAGCTGCATTAGGAGATGAGCATCATCTTGCCTCACTGAGGTGCAGTAAGGATCAATAAGGTGGTGAGGCAGTTGAATGATACACCTATGAGCCTGGAGATTCAAAAGGCAAGATATTTGGGAGGAGTCTCATTGACAGAAACAGCTGAGCAGATGGTCCCTATTTCTGTAATACACTGTAATGGACTCTTTGCTGTCTGTCCATGTACATGCAGTGAACAGGGTTTGTTTGAACATGAGCATGCAGTTACATACACTCTGTATATAGTTATTCATGTTTCTGTTATGATTTCCAAATCAGCTATTGTATAGCCTGTTGGACACAAATGATGGTAACTTTTACATGGTCTGGAAAGTCATAACAGCCTTACAGAGCCTCATGTTTTCCTCATGCAATAACCACACTGTAAGATTACTTAATTATTACAAAGCAGGGAATAATCATCCAGCCCAAATAAAATGAGGTCTAAATGTGAATTATCAAGAGCTTTGACTTAGAACAGAAAGTTTCTTCTCAATGTGTGTTTGTTTTAAATAAAGTGCTTCCATTGCTGCTAATTATTTTTTTCTTTTAACCAGGTGAATGGAGTGAAGCTCTTTATCCCTTGCTGACCACACTCACTGACTGCGTAGCCATGATGAGTGACAAGGCAAAGAAAGCCATGGTCTTTTTATTAATGCAGGACAGTGCCCCGACAATAGGGCTCTGCCTGAGCCTTCAGTATCGCAGGGATGTTGTCTTCTGCCAGACTGTAAGCAAGCAAATATGCATGGTTTGATTTCACTTCCACATTTGGTGGGGTTGCTATGAAATATGAAAGATTACTCTTTCCATAATTTTTCAGATCTCTTCCCAGGCTGGACACTGATTTCCCTTCACAAGCTGTGCTGTCCTGCCCTTACTGGTTACTTGCATGCAAGGTTACTTGCATGCATTTGACAATACATATATTAGGTGTCCCCTTAGATATATATTCACTATTGAAAACAAAAATTATTCCAGATTTAGTGAAAATATACTGCTGTGTACAGAAACAATCTTTGCCATTCATTGCCACCAAGCTAAAGCAGAAGTAAGATGTGAAAGAGGGGGGCAAAAAGGTCTGTGAGTAGCAAGTGTACTCCCTTAGCTACCTCTTGTTGTTTTCTGCATTGAGAAACCCAGGAGGACATATGGTACCTCAGGAGAGAAGTCCAGCTAAGGGAAGAGAAATTAGCTCTGGGTTTTTTTCCTAGAAGTTCTGTTGCTGGACCTGCTGGCATCTCTTGTGTCAGACACTGACTAGCAGGTGTCTGCACTAAAAAGGTGCCCACTGCCCACAGAAAAAAATTTCTTCTGCCAACTTCCACTACTATAGTAGTCCGTCTGCTTTCCCGCGAAATCACTATCTTGTTAATTTATGTCAGTTTATTTCTTGGGCATCATTTGGCAAGGCTTTTGTCCCAAAATGTAATATCAAAACTTCAAAACAAGTGACAGGATGAGAGGAAGTGACCTCAAGTTGTGCCAGGGGAGATTTAGATTAGATATTAGGAAAAATTTATTCATGAAAGGGGTTGTTAAGACCTGGAGTGGGCTGCCCAGGAAAGTAGTGGAGTCTCTATCCCTGGAAGTGTTCAAAAAATGTGTAGATATGGTAGCTGAGGACATGGTTTAGTGGTGTATGTGGTGGTGGTGCTGGGTTGATGGTTGGTCTTGGTGACCTTATAGGTCTTTTCCAACCTTAATGATTCTTTGATTCTGTGATCTCATAGGGATACAATTAGGGAATTTTCCTATATAAAACCCACCTCATATTGCAGATAATTTTTAAACTCAATACTTTGAATATCTTTACCCATCATGATCAGAACTTTGTCCCCTTCTGTTTAAGTCTGTAACAAAGTCATACACCTGTGTACATAGTATATGGCAATTGCTTGGGAAATTCATTTGTTGACAGTGAATTAAGACTAGTATTAATCTTAGATCATAGTACTCACCTTAGTATTAGAACTTCAGGATCTTGTTCTGAATATCTTGTAACGCCAGAGTCTGAATCTGCATAATGAAACACATACTGCATTTTTAAGCTTTCTCAAATGTCATTTTTGAAAAACAGTAATTTATTCATACTATCAAAATTCTTGGCAGGCAACTAGCTGTGTTGCTTTTCTGTCTAAAACTAAAACAATTCTCTAAGGAGAAACTTCTGTAACTCATAAGTTGTAGACCCTACCACAAATGGTCGTGTTCAGAAAACAAAAAGGTGTGAGATCTACAGCAACCCCATTTTGAGACAGCTTGCGAGATGAAGGCAGCGTGCCCTGAATCTGATTTTATGAATGTTTTGGGTTTTCATTGGTTGGTTGTCTCTCTTCAGATGCAAGGAAAAGAAGAGTCATGTGTAAGGGAAAAGAGCATCTGTTTGACAGATTTTATAGCACCTCTTATACATGCTATCATTTTTGTTTGGGGCTGAAGAACCTTTTTTATCTTGAATCATTTCATTCATGTTTGTTTCCTCTCTCACAGCTGACAGCTCTCATTTGTGGTTTCATTATCAAGCTGAGGAACTGCCTGCATGATGATGGATTTCTAAGACAACTCTACACCATTGGCTTGCTGGCACAGTTTGAGAGCCTGCTGAGCACTTATGGTAAAGGCACAGGGCCAGTGGGTGGGATTAGCTGTTGGGTCAGCAAATTCTGCAGTAAATTGGCTACAGCAGGATCTGAGTGTTTGGGACAATCTGCAGCTCAGCTACAAAATTATTTGGAAAACTAAAATGCAAAACTAGATTATAGCTGAAGTACTTAATTATCTAACAACTCTAAATTTCTTCACACTTACTTGAATTGCTTCTAAAAGATAAAGTATACTCATGTTATAATAGAATGTCAAAGATTTAAGAAAGACTAAAACGTATCACGGTGGTCTTTGTGTTTTTTTCAGAAAATAAATGGATTAAAGTTCTGGTAACATGGGAGAAACTGTGTCCAAAATACACTTTTTGAATTTTCTTGAAACTGCTGTAATCTTGCAGCACAATGTGGGATTAAAAGGGGAAAAAAGGGATAAAAAGGGAAAGTACTTAACTCAGAAGTGTTTCACTCCTGTGTCTCAAAAGCTGTGTGAATGTTGGTTAGGGAATGCTTTACCAGACAAATTCAGAATACTTTGTAGTTTCTCCAGTGCAAAGGATATCATGGCTCTGACAATGCTGAGAAGTACTTACTAGCATCATCTAACTTGGAAAATCAGCATATAAACAAGTTAAAGAACAGTAGTCTGGACTGTTGTAAATAACTGGTGTTTTCTATACTTGCTGAACTCAAAAAATCAGCCATGACATTGTCTGTAGGTCAACGGGGAAGCCTGGACTCCAGGACCTCTTCATCTGTGGAACTTCTTCATGGAGTGATGACCTGCTGTTGTCATCAAATTGACAAAGGAAAGTTGTGCATAACAAGTAATTACAATTCACTTTTTCCCCTTGGATTTAGGTGAGGAGCTGGCAATGCTGGAGGACATGAGTTTGGGAATCATGGACTTGAGGAATGTAACCTTTAAAGTAACTCAGGCTACATCAAATACATCTACTGACATGCTGCCAGTCATCACTGGAAATCGGTAAAAATAAATTAAATATACTTTATTCTTGATGAGATGGGGACATGCCCAAATTTGGCTTTTTCTACCCAAGTTACAGAAGAACAGCAGTATTAATGAGCAGAGCAAAATCAGCTATTGTCAGGAAATTGGCAGATCTGAATGTCTGTGAGGATATAAATGTAACATTACAGGTTGCTGTGGGTTTGTTTTTGAACTAGAATAGATTTTATGACTAGAAGCAAGTTGTGGCAGTTCCTTAAAATCAGTTTTGACTGATAGTTGCTTTTTGATAGTTATATTCTAGGTGTTATCCCTCTTCAGATAAATAACACATTCTTGGAACGTAGCTTTTTGATTCTTATGTCTAATAGCTGTTTATTTCTCTTCAGTGATGGATTTAACGTGAGGATCCCTCTGCCAAGCGCCTTGTTTGATTTGTTGCCGCGTGAGATTCAAAGTGGGATGTTACTGAGGGTTCAGCCTGTTCTTTTCAACGTGGGAATCAATGAGCAGCAAACCCTAGCAGAGAAGTAGGTATCCAGTCAGGCGAGCTCAACCTTACTGGGAGTTCAGCAGTGAAATTATGTTGCTGTGGAATTGCACTATTGCATAACTACTAGCAATACAGTTTCTCCGTTACACAAACAAGGGAACACTGTTCTAAATGAATGTGTCAAATGCCAGACAAAAGGAGGTCCTTCTTTATATGCCACGTAGCTGTGAAGCTCCTTACCTCGTGGGTTTGAGACTAGTGCGGGTTTATGTGGTTCAGAAGTGAGTCTACAATGAGGAAATCTATCAAAGACTATTTAGCACACAGGTGCTCCTTCTGACTTAGAACCTCTGTGAGTGACAGATCATTAGAGGCTGAGAGATCATTCTGAGTATTGCTGTGTATTTGCTGTCTTGGTTTTGCACTCTCCCTGAGACTCCCTCTCCTGGTCACGGTCAAAATCCAGCATAATTGGCAAAGTGTACTTCTGATTTAACATACCCCTGCAGTATTTATGTAATGCAACACTGCTATTGTAAAGCTGAAAAATAATTATGTAATTGTGTTTGCTAGGGAAACTCTTCAGTTCTGGAAGAGCCAGCAGAGCTTCCCTCTATAATGGCCATATCCTGTAAAGAGTACATTGACAGAGCACTGCTCTAACTGAGAATTCCGGTGAAGCCATGCATGTTCTTGTTGTGACAGCAGCCTCGATACTGGGCTGGAGTGTGCACTGTGATGGTGGACAACGAGAAAAAGTCTAACAAAAGCATTCCAGCAATTACTGTTCTCCTCTGTTGCCTACAAAGAAAGCCCAAGATGACTAGAACAGTTACAGATGTCAGCACTCTGTGTGTACATCTGTGTATGTAGATATATTTAGATGAGATGAATCAGGGCATTGTTGACAATATTTATTACATTAGTGGTTTATTACTCTTAGATCCATCTTGTTCATTTACATACCCGAAGGCAACATTCTCAGTCCTATCTACTGATGTTACGGTTGTTATTATTAGTTTATGAAATAAACTAGTAAATCCATTAAAAGTTTAAATTTAGGTAAAGCAATTTGCCAGGTAGGAATTTAATATTGAAAGAGAGACATGAAAGCCAAAGAATTTTAAATACTATTTTCTACAAGATTTTTCTTATACCTTCCTTCCCTTTTTTCCCCCCTCACGCTCACATATTTTCTTTCTCTTTAATGAGTCACTGCAACAGTTCTCTGTTACACTTCACCTGGCATTTGAATGGTTAGGGAACTCCTGGGGTGAATCTTTAAACTGTTTTTTGGTAGACATATTGCCAAGTGCACTTGTTTCAAAGAAAAAGAGAAACATTTTACCTTGGGCTTAATTGTTCCTTTCTTCTTTTAAAGGTTTGGAGACACCTCACTGCAAGAAATAATTAACATGGAAAGCTTAGTGCGGTTGAATTCATATTTTGAGCAGTTCAAGGAAGTTTTGCCTGATGATTGTAAGTGTTTGTAATTAATGACAAATTTGGTTGAACAGCACAATTCAGGCTGATTTTTCATGTTTGCTTTGTTGGTTGTTTAGATGTTGATGATACACCAGCATTAGTAACCTTCAAGAAATGATGCAATTCTATTTTAATACTTTAGCACTAAGTAGAGTGGATTCAAGACATTTAAAGGTCAGACTGATTAATTTTCCTTTTTAAGGTTACTTTTACATCTCTTTCTAAGTGGCACTATGTACTGCATAATCATGCAGCTAGGCAGTGAGATTGTTGTAAGGTAAAGGTGTGAAAGTGACAGGTTCTAGCCGCAGCACGTGCTGTTTTTGGTGATATTTCCTGCACTTATGGTAAAACCTGCACAGAGAGCAACTGCCAGTTTTTAGGAACTCAGTCACTTTCCTTCTGTTTTTCCTTTGGCACTTACGCATAATTGTTGCATCCGCAGCCAACAACAGAGAATCTGAAAGAGACGCAATAGCTACAAGCTTAAATTTTACTGGGTTTTTTTTTAACTGGTTAATTTCTTGCTTGTTACTGCCTAGGGTTTTTTTGAGAGGGCAGTGGCCTAAATGTTATTTAACTGTGACCACAAAAATGGTGAAAATTCATCAATGCATTATTATTATTATCAAACCTCTTGTAAGGTTATTTCATGTGCCCTACAGTTGCAATTTTATTCCAGAAATACAAATGCAACAGCATGCAACAGGACAGTAAGAATTCTCTCTGTTAAAGTGTGTTATTGCACTTTCAGTTATCCTGAATTTTTTTGATTCAGCTGAGAGCAGAATCTGCTTGCCTCCATCCAGGCATTCATAATCCTACATAATTAATTCTCTGGAATGTTAGCTGCAAAATTTAATTTTTTTATTGTATAGTAGTCTAGCATCAGATTTTCTTGTAAGATTCAAAAATTAATCAGTTTAAAATTAATTTTGTTCATGTCTCTGTCTAGTCTTTCATAATAATAATTCCCATTCAGCTCCTTCCTCTCCTCTTTAATTTTGCTTGCTGTTTTTTTTTTTACTTCAATCTCTTCCCTCTTCCCCAAACCTCTTACGTTTGATCCAATCATCTTTTAGCTTTTGCCCTTTTTTTTTTTCCCCTGAAACTTGTAGTGATATTTAGGATTATACAAAGTGAAGTGTACTTTTCTGTGAACCCTTGTCAAGGGAGAATAGCATTTTACATTTAACTGCAAGGTGATTGTGCCCAGTGATGTAGTCTGGTAGGTTGAGGCAAAAGGAAAACCAAACAGATCATTCTAGGGGACAAAGAGCCTAGTGAAGTATCTGCTGGCAGATTGTAGGAAATGTTCCCTTCAAGAACAGTATACAAGAAAAGTTGATTCCTTATCCACTGTCCTTGCCCCTGTGTTCTTAATTCTAAGCTCTGCAGAATTTCTAAGAAATTAATTAGTTTTAGCTTCACTAGCTCCTTGTGTTTAGAAAGAGGAGATGGCCTGTGCCCTCTTTTTGTTTACAGGTATTAGTTTCTTTCTAGGTGTAAAATTCGAACAGACCAGACTAGGACAGGCACAATATTGTTAATTGTAGAATAGAAACGTAGAATTGTTTAGGTTGGAAAAGATCTTTAAGATCATCAAGTCCAATTGTTTCCCCAGCACTGCCAAGTCCACCCCTAAATCATCTCCCCTAGTGCCACATCTACATGTTTTTTAAATACCTTCAGGGAAGGTGACTCAACCACTTCACTGAGCAGTCTTGTTCCAGTGCTTGACAACCCTTTCAGTGAAGAAATTTTTCCCACCATCCAATCTAAAACTCCCCTTGTGCACCTTGAGGGCATTTTCTCTTGTCTTGTTGCTGATTTCCTGGGAGAAGAGCTCCCCTGGCTTTCAAGTGATTATAGTGAGCAGTAAGGTCCCCCCTGAACCTCCATTTCTCCAGGCTAAACAACCCCAGCTCCCTCAGCTGCTTCTCATAAGCCTTGTGCTCCAGACCCTTCACTAGTTTCATTACCCTTCTCTGGACACCACTGAGGTTCCAGCACCTCAATGTCCTTCCTGAATTGAGGGGCCCAGAACTGAACACAGGATTTGAGGTGAGGCCTCACCAGTGCCAAGTATAGAGGGAAAATCCCTGCCCTGGTTCTGCTGGCCACACTATTGCTGATACAGGCCAGGATGCCATTGGCCTTCTTGGCCACCTGGGCCCACACTGGCTCATGTTCAGCTGCTGTCAAACAGCACCCCCAGGTCCTTTTCCACTGGGCCGTTTTCCAGCCACTCTGTCTCAGCCTGTAGCACTGCCTGGGGTTGTTGTGACCCGAGTGCAGGACCTGATACTTGGTCATGCTGAATCCTATAAAAGTGGCTTTGGCTTATTGATCCAGCCTGTCCAGATCCCTCTGTAGAGCCTTCCTGCCCTCCAGCAGATCAGCACTCCTGCCCAACTTGGTGCCATCTGCCACTGATTGATCCCCTCCTCCAGATCATTGATAAAGATACTAAACAGGAACTGGCTGCAGAATTGAGCTTTGGGGAATCACACTGATGACCAGCCACCAGCTGGATGTAGCAGCATTCACCAGCACTCTGTGGGCCTGGCCATCCAGCTGGTTGTTTTTACTCAGTGAACAGTGTGTCCTACCAAGCCATGAACAGCCAGTGAGTCCAGGAGAATGCTGTGAGAAGCAGCATTAAATGCTTTGCTAAAGTCCAGGTAAACAATGTCCACAGTCTTCCCTCATCTACTCACGGGGTCACCTTCTTGTAGGAGATCAGGTTAGTTTAAAATACTATTTGCTGTGAGAACTAGGCCTAAAATAAAACCTCATGTGTCACTCTGTAGGATTCTTTTTGTCACAATGTCATCTCTTACAGTGCATACCTCCTTATTTATTCAGTCACAGCTTTAGTTGGTGTTCTCTGTGGTTGCTCCTTTAAAAAAAAAAAGAAACAAAAAAGACAGTCTGTTGATGACTTGTAATTGATTATCTGGAGTATCTGGATATATATGTAAGAGATGATGTGTGACAGTTTGAACACAGAAGATGAGTACTGAAGGTACTCTGAAAAATTTCAACTACTTTAGTAGTTTTCAACACTTAGTGAAATATTAATAAACAGATCATGACTGTGTGGTATCCTGTCAAAGACGGTGTTTCTTGTGACTGAAAGCTGACCAGCTTGCAAATTTAAAATTGAAAATGTGAGCAGAATATAAAATAGCTTCAGAGTTTCTCTAAAGACATGCATGCTCTCCTGTCACCACAAACCAAAAGCCTATACCAATCTTGCTCCCTTTGTTCATTCTCTTATTATATTGCTATTATATCCTGAGTCCCTGAAGTTTTAAATAACTGGAATTCATATTTCCAATTGAGTTTAATTAAGCTTGAATTTGTTTTGTTGATAGTACTAAGTGATTCAGAACTTGAATAATTGTTCTAAGCTTTGACAGTTTCAAGAATACACAAATGTGTTTGCAATAGGCACATGGAAACACTTTGTAAAAGATCTATTGAATACAGATGAATAAGTGAAGTTGATTTTGTTTGTTTTATAGGTCTACCTCGATCTCGTAGTCAGACGTGCCTGCCTGAACTGTTAAGATTTCTGGGACAAAATGTACATGCAAGGAAAAACAAGAATGTTGATATCCTTTGGCAAGCTGCTGAGGTATTTATTCATCTAAGCATCTCTGCAGAGTTCAGCTTATTTTCTGTATGCATAATGTATTTTCCCCTTTTTTATTACTGATACGCTTGAATTTCTTCATTTTCTTGCATGTAGCTTGGAAATGCTGCCAAGCTAGACATCCTGTAGAATGAGACATGGGGAGATAAAATGTATTTTCTATATCAGAATTTTCCCTACAACTCATGCAGTGACATTCTGCTCTCTGAAAGATGACAAACTTTGACATCAAAGCCCTCCACAACATTTGTGTCTCTCCAAGGGGAAGCACAGGTGTTCTCTCTGACAGAAAGTTATTCATGTAGAAGGAGTGATGATTTGTATATCCCATTTCTAGGTGTGCCGCAGACTTAATGGTGTTCGATTTACGAGCTGTAAAAGTGCCAAGGATAGGACTGCCATGTCAGTCACCCTGGAGCAGTGTTTGATCCTACAGCATGAACATGGAATGGCTCCACAGGTCTTCACTCAGGCTCTGGAGTGTATGAGGAGGTAAGAGTTTGACCACATCACTTATTCCTAAATAAGAAACCATGCAAACTGCAGAGGAGTGGTGGTCTCTGTTTCCATCAAAAGGAAAAAAAAAACTAAACTAAAGTCAGGAAATTGTAGAACTGACTGCTAGAATTCATCCCTCCCGTGTATATGAGTTGCATGTGCTAAAGCTGGTTCTTCCCAGATTTGTATCGGATGGGCTTGAGTTTTCAGGAGAAAATTAGGGGTTTTCAGACAAGCATGTAAAAACATGTTTTCTGTTAATGCTGTGCTTGCAGAACAGGAAACTGGTGCTTCTTTGAAAGTTGTTTAATGATGACTTTACCTGAACTGTCATAGCACTAGGTTTCTTAGTTCTAGGTCAGGGAGGTTACTCAGGGATGACCTGTCTTTTGTTCTTTGAAACACAGACACCTGCAGTTTGCACTGGTTTGCCACATGTATTCTTTAGCAGTGAAACACTGCTCACTGGGTGAAATGTCAGTATGAGTGTTTCACACTACAGAAACCAAATTTCATCACAATGTGTCAGTGTGCTGTTGTCGTATCAATATAATGATGTTCTGTATTCTGAAGCAGCAGAGATGTTTGCAGAATTAAGTACTGTACTGAAAAAAAAAAAAAAAATCTGTTTACTGTTGTTCAATGCCTTGTTTCAAGCACTGCTGGAAAACTCCGTAAGTCACATACCAAAAGAAAGGATAAGAAATCTAGCTTTAGTCTTTATCAATGTAGTTCAACAATGCTGTTCAGTCCTGTTTTTCAACATTCACTCTTATCGAATGTACTGTACTGTGTGTCTTTTCACCAAATTCTCTAGAGTGTTCAATTCTCTTATCCTTTCTGTATGTTTTTGCTGTTTGACCCTTTCTTACTCTTCAGTTACCTAGAAGAAAAATGTCACATATAATAACACTTGCAGCCTCTTACACTAGTAATTTGGGGGTTTATATCTACATCTAATTGAGTGGCACTGGACTTTTTTGTTTTCAGGTTTTTACTGTACTTTTTGCTACATTGTCACAGAGTTAGTACAGTATGTGAAAAGTGCACTCAGAAACTAATTAAACGTTGATATTAGAACCAAAACTTGAAACAACTTTGTGAGGGAGAAGTTGCTAACTTAAAAAGGACTAAGTGGTTTTCAAACATCTTTATTTAAACTATGCAGCTTGTTGACATAGACATCTGAAACTGTTATACAGTTTCACAGTTGTGTATTTAGTAAGAATAAAACCAACTAGGAAAAATACTGGGAATCTTGTTACTTTCTTCAAATTCTTTACTGGCTCACTGGGTTTTTCAATGCCATCATGGACACAATAGAGAGAGAGAGATGAATAATAACATTGTTTTGGTCCTTCAGTCTACCAATTTAATGTAACACAGGATCAGATGAAATATTGACCCAAGAAAAATACTACTTTGTGTTGACCTAGACAGGGATATAGAAAGAGGGCCAATTTAATCAAAACCTTTGGCTTGAGTCTTCTACCAACATCAGGGACTTGCTCTGGCAGGTGAAGGACATGAGTTTCTCTTCTGTTAAATCCTTGACTAATAGAGATTGTGTAGAACAAATACTGACTAGTCCTGAAGGAAAACCGAGATTAGACCATTCTTCAAGCCCATCACTCTTCCTCACATCTCTTGGGATAGGTGGTTGTGTTTTTAAAATTATTTGTCAATTCTACTCAGGAACAATGGCACAGAGTTAATTAAAAGATTAATGAGAGAGGGAGGATTATGGAACAAATAGGTAGGAGTCCAACTCCACCAAATCCCATTCCAGCCTGGACAGGTTGACCTGACCTAGACGACAGATACAGGATAAGAAAGGGTAACAAATTGCTTCCAAGGCATTCAGAAAACATGAGATTTGTTCTTTTAACTTGGGTCTTTTATTTGTGTAACTGTACTGGAAAAGGAAGGTTTGGTTCATTGTTAAAGACTTTTGAAGTTTCTGAGGCAGTTGGAAGGACAGGGAAGAAGTACTAGTAATTTGTGGGACTCAAAGTATTTAATCTCTTCTCTACTGACAACTTCCCAGAGAAGAAAAGCATCCTTGTTTACACCATTCTTGAAAAAATTAAGAAAGCATCATCTTCTTCCATGTAATGTAGGTGTTCAGAGGTGTTAGTTCCCACCTATTTGTCCTCAGGGTCTTCCCTTCTTTCCTAGTCTTGTGATGATTATGTATCTGTGATAATTGTGTTCAGTTAGCATTGACATCAGGGAGAAAAACATGGAGTGTTCTTGTAGGTTCTTGTAGAAATTCACAGATACAAGTTTGTGGCTTTCACCTTAGAAACAACTATCCTATTAGAATAAACTCATTTTCTGTAAATAAGTTACAGCTTTTCCAGTCCTAAATCAAATACACAGTAACTCCCAGCCCACAAACAGTAAAATCATGATGATATGTCTGGAAGTCCAAGCTATCTGAGGAAATATCCAGAGGAAATAGCTATCTGGCCAGTCCAGGCAGAACAAGAGTCAAAGTCCATCTGGTTCATGTAGCCTCTTCCATCAGCAGCCCACACTCCCCACTAGATCTTTGCCTGAATGCCAACCCTCCCCCTACCATGTTTCTGTCCTGTCAGAAATGCCAGTGGAGCTGTTTGTGGGAACATGCTCTAAGGCAGTTTCAGCCAAAATCATCCTGGGTAGCAAAACCCTTTGCATGTTTCGGGTAGCCCAGCTCATTTTCATTAAATGAATTAGGAAGTTGCAAAACAAGCAATTTAGCCAACAGAGAAGAGCCATCTCTGATAGGGGCTCTTGAAAAACAGCTGGAGATGAGGGGAGGAAAATGACATCATGCTGACTAAAAGGATTACATAATAAAGTCCTAGGTCATGACCTATGACCATACCATGTTTGGGTATGACCACTCACTGCAATAGAACAGCTATGATAAAAAGCTTGGTTGGATTTCTTCACTGATTGACCTGCTTTAAGGATAAAACCATGTTGAGCTGAGCTAGATCACTTGCCAGATGCCCACGCAGCTGCTTGCTACCTCCCCTCAACAGAACAGGGGGAAAAAATATGTGAAAAAGCTCATGGGTTGAGATAAAGGTAGGGAGATCCCTTGCCAGTTACTGGTACAGGCAAAACAGAGAAAAATTTTTATTTACTGCCAATGGATTTGGGATGCTAAGACATAAAGACAAAAATTAAAAACCTTGCCCTCCACCACCCTTCTTGTCCCAGGCCAAAGTATTGCACTGCTTCATTCTCAGCTCCTCTGCCTCCCCCTCATGCTGAGCAATGCACAGAGGATGTGGAACAGGGATTTGCAGTCAGTCCATAACAGCTCTCCTCTGCTTCTTCCTCCATGCAGTCTTCCTCCACTCCAGTGTGGGTCCTTCCCATGGGCTGCAGTCCTTCAGGATGAACCTGCTCCTGCAGGGCTCTCCATGGTCTCCAGTTTCCTTCAGTAAATATTCATCTGCTTCACTATGGATCCTCCATGGGCTGCAGTGTGAATACTTCCTCTCCACAGCTGCAGGGGAAACTGCTTCAGCTCTTTCTTCTCTCCTTTCCTGACTTCGGTGCTCTCAGGCCACTTTCTCAGATCTTTTCCCATCACTCTTCACTGCCATGCAGTGCTTTGCCTTTTCTCACACACTCTTTCTCCGAGGCCCCAGCATGGCTGTGGCTCAGCTGTGCCTGCAGTGGGTCACTGAAGCGGGCTGGAACCAGCAGTGTCCAGCATGGGGCAGCCCTGGCCTCTCCTCATAGAGAGGATTCCCATATGCAAGCTAAATTAGAAGGGAAGTTGCTGTGTGTCTCTCAACCCTAATCCTCTCCTAGAGGTAGTCTGCTGATGAATGTTTTGACTGAAGACACTGTACAATTTAGTATATTTGGTATTTCCAGAAGGTGACTTTTCACCCCTCAGGGGAAGCATCTACATGGGCCAACAGTGACAAGGAAAGCACTTTCCAGCTCTTGCCTCCATTCCCACATGTGTCTGTGTATATGTCTTTGTGTAAAATTGAGTAGCTTGATACTAATTTTTAATGGTGAAGATGGGGCATGTGATGTTCATAATGCCATCTTGTCATTTTTAGCCTTCCTTCTTTCCCTCTCCCATTGTTTTAAATTTTATCTATATTCTAAAATATTTTTCTTCCTCTGGGCTATTTTGTTGAGCCTTTATCGACCACATTCCAGTAGGCATTAGGTTTCCACTGGCTGGTTCTCCTGATCACACACACACACACACCCTCTTTCCCAGTGCTACAAAGGTAATTGGGATTTGTAGGCATCACAGATTCAATCTGCCCTTGTCCAGTGTAGATGCCAGGAGTGAAAACATGTCTTGATCACCAATTTGGATCAAATCCAGATCAGAAATACAGTTGGTTTAGTTCCCTGCCCACCTAATTCCATTTGACTTGATGTGTCACCAGCATCTGAATGCTCTTTTTCACCACCTCCAGGATATGTCTGATTTCTTGCAGGACATTGTCTGATGCTTACATAACCCTGCTACACAACCATCAAGGTTATGGATGGCTTGTCATGCATGGAGCAAGTGCACAAGTTCTAACAGCATCAGGCTTACAGGTTGCATTTAGAATCACAGAATCATAGAATTGTTTGGGTTGGAAGGGATCTTGAGGATAATCTAGTTCCAACACCCCTGCCATGGACAGGGACAAATTCAAGTAGACCAGGTTGCTCAAAGACCCATCCAGCCTGGCCTTGAACACTCCCAGGGATGGAGCATCCATGGCTGCTTCACCTCTCTCAGAGTAAAGAATTTTTTCCTAATATCTAATCTAAGCCTACTCTCTTTCCCTTTGAACCTCTTCCCTCTTGTCCTGTCACTACATGCTCTTGTAAACAGTCTCTCTCCCTCTTTCTTGTATGCTGCCTTCAGGTACTGGAAGGCTGCAATTTGGTCACCCCTAAGCCTTCTCTTGTCCAGGCTAAATAAACCCAGTTCTCTCAGCCTTTCCTTGTAGGAGAGGTGCTCCGTGCCTCTGTTCATCTTGGTCATTTAGTTGTTGCTTTGTAAACTAGAAATAGAGTTGGACTGCTCTGGGTATAAGAGTGAACTGAAATTAAAGACCACACTACAAAGCCTCAGGTTACCTGAAGAGTTGTTCTCCACTGTAGCCTTCGGTGCTCAATGTAAGAAGTGGGTGCACAATGAGATGGACTTTGCAGCATGTCTTCAGAAAAATGCCTATTGATATACACTTGAATTCGTGTCCACGCAGAAAAATAGATGGGTGGTTTGGGTTTTTTTTTTTTTATTAATGTGTTGGACAGGTAGTTAAGAGGTTAAATTAAATCACTGCAGCCCACATGGAAAGATGTTTGAAAGGGTCAAATACTACAATGGTTATTCATGTTCAGCTTGCTTTTCAGAGCTCCACTTCTTTGCAGCATGCCAAAGCATGGCAGAGCAGCATGGGGTATTATTGCTTGGTAATCTGAAAGAATGAACATGGAAAACCATTAATGTTCAACCTACATGTGTTTATTTTCACTAGACTACAGTACTTCTTTCTTATTTTTCTCTTTTATTCTCTTTCCCTCTCCTTATTTCTATAATTGTACTGATATATATTTTTGAGATGTTTTCCCACTCTTTCTTTACCTCATCTTCTGGTTTTGTTGTGCGTTCTTCCATGTTTTTTCATTTTCTTGACCACCTTGTGTTGCCATCTCTTTTTGTCCATTCATTTGCATGTCCGTCTTCCTTTCTGTTTTATTTTCCCTCTTCCCAACCTTCTTCCTTTTCACAGCATTGGAACACGGGAGATAGTCACCCAGAAGAACCTGAGTGGCTTGGTGCCCATCCGAGATTTCAGACTAGATCCCAGCCTCCTCTACTCTATTCCTTTACTAGCTCTCAGCCCCAATTTACTGATTGTGTGGCTGTTTCTGAGCATAGCATACCTGGTGGCCAGATTACGTTGCAAGTGAAGATAGAGTTTAAAAACAAAAAAAAGAAAAAAATCAACAAACAGCAACAAAAAAACCCCACAAAAACAAAAAAGTGCTTGAATGTGTATTGCCACTTGGTACCTGCTGGACAAAGGAATGTGTCATAGCATTGTCTGCCAAGAATTATTATTATGCCTTACAATTTTACGTTTCTATTGTACTAAACTGTAAATATACATCAAATTATTTTATCAAAAAGAATTGTATTGAAACTTTAAATTATTGTTCTGCTTTCAGTGCTTGTAACATAGTCTCACATTGGCCTGTTACCTCGTTACTTTAGCCGGCCTGAAGATCTCTTACCAAATACAGTTTTGTGTTACTTGTTTCATGTATTCCAGAGAAAGGAACTCTGTCTGAAAAGGATTTGTATCTTTTTGTATATCTAAGGTGTATGCTAATCTTGCCTTTCATTTTTACGAGGTATGAAGAGAAAAATAAAAACATGGGTGGGGTTTATAAGAAATTGTAAGAAATTTATTTAAAGTAACAAATTTATACCTTCATTTCAAAGCATAATATCCAAATTATATTACTGAACAGTTTGTAGAACCATAGTCGTGTTCCTTTCTCATGGTTAAGTATATTCTAATAGTCTAGAAAACACTCAGAAAACAACTTACAGTGTGCTGCATGCAGAATTATTTCATTCTATTTGTAGATCTGCATTTTGCAATGTATTAAAGACACGAGGACAATGACTTGTGGTTAGGAAGGGGATATGACAGGCAGTAGCCTGCTAATGCTCCATTATCTATTTTAGGTGCTCTGTTATAGAACTTATTGTGAAATAGGGTCATCCTAGAAGTTAAAGATAATGGTCTTTAATTTTCAGGCAAAAAGAGGGAGGTATCAGTTAACTCCTTTAGTAGGTGGGTTTCAGGTTTTCCACTGGGCTTTATTTTAATTACATTAGACTAAATATTACTGTTACTTCCGTTTATAAGCGTTGCACAGCTTTAATAAATTATGATGCTGATAGTGACTTAGTGATAAGCGAGTGATGGTAAGTTAACATTTATTTAAGTGGTGAGACTAAAGTGGCTTCCTAGTTTAGTGATGCAGAGTAATTGCAGATGAAATTTGGTCATCATTTATATATAACATCAAACTAGGGGAGGCCTATGTAAACTGAAAGATTTTGTTGATACTGTGGTCTGGCAGAGCTTGTCAATAGCAATAGCTGATAAAAAAACTAACCTCATTTAATGTAGTTTGATAAATTCATAAAAGGTTTTACTTCGCTTTGTGCCTGAGATGATATTGGGCTTCTGAGGAGAACTAGTACTGTGATTTGTATTTTCTACTATTATTAACTTGCTCAAAAAATATAGGTAGCTTTAGCTTTTATTATCAATTTTAATGAAATTGAGAGCTGCTGAGAGAAATATGCTGAAATAAAAAACCAAAAAAGCACAGTTAGAATAAAAATTAGAATTAAATCCTAAATTTGGATTTAATTATTCTAACAAAAAAAAAAAAGTGTGTGGTTATATTTGTGTCTTCATGAAATCAGACTGTACAGTACACTATCTCTTAATATTTTTCCTCACTATTCTTCCAATTTTGTTTTTAAAATAAAAGAAAAAAAGAAAAATCAACAACAACAACAAAAAAGAAACACAAAAAACCAAAACACCACAAAGACATATATGTTTATGTATAAATCTATATATATATAGCACGTATCCTATTTATTTTTAATTGCAATGACTTTAGGTGTATCCTTCCTGCTGTTGAGGTTTATCATGGTGTGGTGGTTTTGGACATATTCCTGTGCTGTGCTGATACCTGATACTGCTGTGTCTCCATACTGATCATCTTTTCTTTCTGGCTAGCACTGGTTTGTTTGCTGTGGGTGCTTCAGGTGCCTCTGCCTTTTTACAAAGTGAGCAGTTGTCAGGTTGGACTGTGGCCTTGATCTTGCAATGTGGGGAGTGTCCTGGGTTCAGTCTAACCAGATGTGAAAGTAACTTTAGTAGAATCACAGAATGTGCTGAGTTGGAAGGGACCCACAAGAATCAAGGAGTCCAGTTCCTGGCCTGGCACAGGACAGCCACAGCCATCCCCCCATGTGCCTGAGAGCATTGTCCAAACACTTCCTGCACTCTGGCAGGCTTGGGGCCGTAACCACTTCCCTGGGCAGCCTGTTCCAGTGTCCAGCCACTCTCTGGTAGTAAGGTGGCAGGCATATCCACTGAACTCCCTGAGATTATTGATCTGTTTAAAGTATGGAGGTGCTGCTCATGCTTATCACCACTAGGGTTGCAGTAAGACTACCTTAAAATAATTTGGAATGAAAGCCTAGGCTTTTTGAAAACAATGTAGGTTTTTTTCTGTTCTTCTTAAACTTTGGTGGGGACAAGTTTAGGTTTTTCTTCCTTTTGGAGCCTGGTCTGTGCTTTTGTTAAGACTTTCAGATTTAAGATGCAGTAGTGCATCCTGCTTATGTGCCTCCAAGAGAAGGAAGATGGCATCTGAAATGTGTGAAATACATTCTTGTCACCATATCTGTGCCGTGAGGGCAATAACCAGATGCAGTGAAATGTGTTATGAAGAGATGATTCACTTTGGAGTTAAAATGCTTACCTAGCATCCCATATTTGCTAGTTAAACTTACTGCTTTTATTAGTACTCTGAAGTATGATCTGTGCAAATTTTTCATGTATCTATTTGGCTGCAACAGCCATCGGGGGAGTTTTGTGAAACACAAACCAGTGCCAGAAAAATAGTGTCATCACAGATGATCCTTTCTATGAAAGGCAAGCACAGATTGTGCTCCAGAGACAAGTTTCAAACTTAGTTAAGCTGTTCCTTCAAGTAAAAAAAAAAAAAAAAAATTACTGTATTTTATGAAGTTAAACTAGCTGTTACATACAGAAGACAGTTACAGCCAGTTTCATGAACCAAAATTAGAAGAACGGTGAGGTCTGTAGGAGCACAAGAGTTTTCAAACTGAACCAGAATCCAAATCCTCCTTTTGAATCAGATGATCACAGCTTACCTGGTAGATGCTGCAGCCATCTCCAAGACAGGACTAATGTGACATTTCCACCATAAGATGCTGTACTGTACATTTTGCCATGAAGGTCTAGTATTCATTGTTTAGGTTCCAATCCTCAATCAGGGAAAGACATTCTCCTGCAAGCCTAAATTGATTTATAATATGTATTTAAAAGATAGTGCTTCCTCTTTGTATGTCTGTTTTTTGGATATAATCAAAGGAACTCCGAATTAGATTTACAAGTGTAAAGAAGCCTTATAACTGGAGTAGTTTTCTATTGTAGCACAGAACCTCTTTGTAATGTGGAGCAGTTGCACCAAAACGTTGGGTGAAAATTAAATTCTGCACAGCTTTGTTTCTTTGGAGTGATGACTGTCAATGCAGCTAGTCTTTTTTGCACTGTTATTTCATTATTAGGATTATTAGGGGGTTTTTTTAGCCTGTGTTGGTTTTCAAGTCCATTTATGCATGCAGAGTTAACTGGAAAGTCATACATTATTTTTGTATTAGCTCTAATCTTTAAGTAAGTACTTATAATACTGACATGCAGGGAACAATAAAATTACATTGAAGCTCTTATAGAGAGATCAGCAGGTTTTGGTTTTTAGCTTTATGTGTTAATATATTAGCAGAACTGCTTTTAAGCAATCCCTTGGGATCCCTTGTGCAGTGAATGGCATGTGAACTCCACAACAGTGTACCTTGAAATACATGAAACCGGCGTGAAAGAACCTTTTCAGTAGATGTGCTGCTGCTTTCTAGAAATGCAAAACTAGCAATCAGACATAGCTTGTGTCCATTCTGTGTGCTTCTTACTGGCATTGTATGATGAGCCATCTCTTTTAATATTTGCAGTGGCAAATTAATTAAGCGCTCATTAAATATAACCAACTTTATTTTAATGCTATAAAATAACCAGTTCATT
This sequence comes from Orthonyx spaldingii, assembly GCA_013397795.1. Lineage (NCBI taxonomy): Eukaryota > Metazoa > Chordata > Aves > Passeriformes > Orthonychidae > Orthonyx > Orthonyx spaldingii. Next base: position 963,501 of record VZTJ01006074.1, read on the forward strand.
TCATCTTAGTTTAAGTCTTTTTTCTTTTTTTTTTTCCCTTTTACTGCTGTCATTTTTTGTGCTTGTTTTTTTTCCCCAGTGAGGGTTGTCGCCGAGAAAATACAATGAAGAATGTTGGATGTCGCAAGTATGCATTTAATTCCCTGCAACTGAAGGCTTTCCCAAAGTATTACAGGCCTCCAGAAGGAACTTATGGAAAAGTTGAAACATAAGCATACTATGTCCTTTAATTGCTGTTCCATTAAAACATGTGGATACACTCTAGATTAACACATGATTTCATCATCCAGAAGAGATAAATAACTTTTTTGTACGTTGCACTAGGTCATACAGAGCATGTTACCGAATTGGAATCTATAGTAACAGTTATTCTGACATCTTAGCTTGAAAAAATAGTGTGATGATTCTCTGACCGTTTAAATAGCCTTCAGTGTATGTAAGATGAGCAGATATTGTGCTACTTAATAATTACCTATATGCAAATAGCTAGGTACCTCCTGGATGGGCAAGGACTCTAGGAAGGGCATTTAGGCAGCTGTTTCACATAACATCTTTTTATACTGAGTTGATTTGAGATTGAGCTTTTCCTAAACTTTTTAAAACTGAGAGTAAAACTCAAAAGTTGTAAATAAAAAGGATCCTAGACAGTTTAGTAACTGTAGAATGCATTGTTACAATCAATAAAAGGGGGTTTAACTTTAAAAAAAAAATCAGCACAGTAAAAGCCAGGAGGAAGAATTGTTTTACTGTATATAGGATGCCATCTTCATGTATGAAATTAACAAAATATAAAAGGCTAGACATGTGTGGTCTGGTTTATAATTCTGTTCCAATAAAACAAATTCCTGTCATCTTTGGCAGATAAGGCCTTGGGCACACAACTGATTTTAAAAAGTATTTCAGAACCATCATGATGCTTAACCATTAATCCCAGCAACAGTTCCCCATGCCCTTCCCCACTCTAAGGCAAGTGCAACAAACAAGTTGCTATGTTGCACATGACACGTTCAGTATATTCCATGGTGTTGTACATTAATTAACACATTTTTACCCATGGGTTTTTTTATATCACTTCTGGATTGTAAGCATTAGTATCTCGGGGTGTTACACTATTTTGGTCAGAGTACAATTTTTCTGTATCAGTTTTGTATGTCATTACAAAAATGCTCAAAGTACTCAATGCATCCCCCTTGCTCCAAAACCAAAATTGGTTTCTATTTACCTTTGCATTTCACCTGTTGAGAATCCTGGTGGGGGGATGTGTGACCAGTGTCAGGGTATTGCTGAGGAAGTTAGGGATGCCCTGTGTTGATAGAAAGGAACTGCTCAGTGCTGCTGCTTGTGCCTGAGAACCACAGGTGGTTTCTAGCTTATGACAAAGGTGGTCAGTTGGATAGCATTTGATAAAAAATGTTCAACAGATCTCCTCAGAAATAATCTCCCAAAGAATGCCTTCGAAGCTAAGATAGCATTTTAAGAAGCAGCTGAACATTTATTTCCAAATTTTAACAGGATCAAATAATCTCTAGCTAGCTTCATTCAGCACACTGTGCTTTCCTTCTTGGTTTCTAAGGATCTAAGTTGTAGAATAGAAAATGTCTGCCCATTTATTTTTGTGAGAGTAGCAACAGCCAGGTAAGTATATGGCTGTTTTCTGATTTCTTTCTCCCTCTCACTGATGTTTGTCTGTGCTGTCACTGCTCTATCAATCAGCCATGTTCATTCTGCTCCCATGTAGGTTTGGGGGTTACAGGTCCAGCAGTTTTTGCATTTTGCTTTTTGCAGTTTAACACTGAGCAGCATGCCACAAAGCCAGGTCAGAGAGTTCTGCTGAACTAGGCTGTTAGCATTATTTCAGACTCTCTAGGACAACAAAACATGGAATTCTGTGCAAAAGCAATGTATTGTGGTACCTGCCCCAGGTCTGAACAAATCATCTACAGTAGAACAGTCCCTTGGAAATGTTACAAACCCTGTTTGCTCATTAATAAATGTTGATTTTGTTCTATTTTTTGCTACTAAGTAAACAAATACATGATGAAAATTTTTTCAGTGGGATCTCTTTAGACATGTCCATTAGTTCTGCTCAGCCTTCAGTCCCTGGCCCACTATTAAATGCTACTTTATTTTTGTATAAACTATGTTCTTTATATCCCTTAGTTTTTATGAGTTGATAATTTTATTTTGTATATTTCAAACATGGTTAATTTTAAGTCCTGTATTGTTACACTAAAAATCTTCCAATGTTCAGCTTCAGAAGGAAATAACAAGTTGTCTCTTGTAACAATTAGCAGCGCCGCTCTCTTAGATGGTGGCCAACAATCATTAGACCTGCTTTAGAGCTTAGCAATCCTTTATTTATTTTGTATACCAATGTAATCTGAAGAAGTTGCTGAGCTTTGTACGTGCGTGGTGGGACTGCAGCGCCGGTGCGGCGTTGGCGTGCGCGGGGTGCTGAGCTGCCTGTGCTGATGCCGAGCGCGGTGGCCCCACAGCGCGTCCTGGATACGGCGCTGTCCTGGCAGGACCTGCAGGGCCCGGGCTCCTCCCGAGGACCGCACCCACAGCCAGGGCTCCAGCGTTCCTCCAGGGAAAACTGTGACACGTGAAATCCACATGGGACCTTCACAAGGGGGAAGTGAGCTTTTCTGTTGCACAGGAGAGGCGAATCTAAGGATTACTGTAAAATGAAGTTCTGTCTAATGTTCCTTTTTTGAGTACATTTTTTAAATTATGAAACATACAAAGGTAAAAGAAGAAAACTGTTGCCAAGTATGTTTTGTGTATGTTCTGTGAAAGTACCTACAGCACAGTTGCCTTTTGTTTCATTTATACGTGTAAAATTATTGTATAATACGACACAGTTTTGTCCCAACACAACTGTATTTGCCAAGCTTTGTGCATTGAAATATTTTTATTTATTTGGTTTTGGGCAGTATTAATATATCATAAACATATGGCTACTGTTTTATATATTCTAGTTCATCCAATTCATGTATGCTGTAAATGTGCTAGTCTTTAGGATGAAAACCAATAAAGAACTGACAAGAATAACAATGGTGGCGTACTTTTAATGCGCTCGTGGTAAGTGAAAATAAACACTTTCCTTGGCTTGATACACTTTTATCTGTTGGAGAGTATATAAAGCCAAGTTGAGTAAGGAGACATTTTACACAGATGTGCAGGTCAGGAAGTAGTTACTTCTAAGCCCTGCTAAAGAACAGCTGCCATCAATTTTCTGTAGTTAAGTGAGGCACTGGCTTGTCCCACATGCTACACATTGTGCAGCAGCAGTTAAATAAGGAAGTGATATGAGGTATTTTTCTTACTTAATTTTATCTACTTTCTCCATGAATATTCTGTAAGAGCTTCCTGAGCTTTGTTCTCTGTTCTTTCACTTTTCCTTCCATTAGCAGAATTTTTTCTCTACTTCTACTTCCCATTGAGCCAGCTCATCCCTCCAGCAGCTTCAGCAGTTGGGCTGCTTTTCAACAGGGTTAAGTTGTCCTTGTTGATTGTCATTTGGATTTCAAATTAAATAATGTTTATGTAGTAGTGTAACACAACAATTCAGGGCATTCTGATTTCTGTAAAATAGAAGAATAGAACACAAAAATATAATTCTGTTGCCACTGGGCATTTGAGAACTGCCAAATAGAATTTTGTGTGAAAGAGGACTGAGGAGCATTGGTGGAGCTCAGTGAATTAATTTTTCTAGTTATACAAAAGAGAAAACAGTAGAAGATAAGAACCCACACTGCTTTCATTCAAAATGCAGAAGGAGAAGATGCTTGACAGGTAGGAATTCCTGAACTGCAAATGCAAAATGCATCTGCATATATGTGCATATATATATATTTCAGAATTTCTAATTGGTGTCAAAAAAGTATCTGCAGTATTACTCTTAATTTTAAAAGGTGGAGTGTTTAAAAAATGGTTGAAAATGTCACATCTTTAAAAGGCATTCTGAGCCATCAGAAAATGTCACATGTTTGAAGCTGGTGAGTGTGTCTCCATAGACATTGCTCCATTTGGAACCCGGGGTGACCGTGAGTCTGGGATTCCCTGTGGACCTGTGGCTGTGTGAAGGGCATGGGAGTGTCCATGGGCTGTAAATGATCCAATAGGAGCTGCTGGGAGCAGCAATGACCACGTGCTTTGCTATGGAGCCAGAACTCCATCTCTTTCCCATGACTTTTGCTGTAGCCTTCAGGCATGGCTTGAAGCTCTGGTACAGGCATCTGTGCAAGGGATCACATGATGCCACAAATGTATCAGCTTAAAGTCTGAAACCTGTACTCTGACAAAAGAGAGGAAATATTTATAGATGAAACACAAAAATGCATGAGAGAATAGAAAACCAAGAAGGGTACAACAAAAAATAGCAAACCACTTGTTTAAACCAGAGAAAGAGTCCTCATCAGAAGAAACTGTTGGTAGTTTTGTTGACCAAGATGAGCTTTTTCAGCCTTCTTCAGTTTGTGAATTTCTAAACATTTCTAAGACCCACCTCAGAAACTTTGGATCTATATATTGTTGCTGACTGTGTGGGGGTTTGTTTAAAATAGCTCTTCCCAATGAACAACAAGACTTTTAGGCAATGAAGAAGAGAACCTAACAACAACCTCTTTTTCTCACATTGCTTGAAATGTCAAGCAAACTTTCTCTCCCAATTTGTGAAATATTTTGGCCTTCACAACCTGGGGTGGATGCAGTTTATTCACAGCATGATTTGAAGAGGGGTTCACAAGTAACGGGTAAGTAACGAGAGTGACTAAAGTGGACACAGGGGTCACCTGGGACCAGAGACCTTTCAGCCTGTGCCCTGCGTCCCAACGCCAGGAATGGCCATAGCCCTGCTCACCACAGGAAACTGCCTGGAGCGTGGTGTTAATAACACCAAAGTTGTGTGTTTGATACCTGTGAGGGCCATTCACTTAAGAGCTGGACTCAATGGGCCTGGTGGGGCCCTGCTGACTCAGAATGCTCTTTGATTCTGTGTGACAGGCACGTGGGGGAGGTTTGGGGGCACCATGACCCAGCCAGGGGTTCCTGCTGGCCCTCTTCCACCCACAGCCACCTGCATATTCCCATCTACAGCCACCTCTGCATTCCCACCTGCACTGGGTGTCCTGGCCAACCAGAGTGGCCCCACAGCAGTGGCCACTGCCTTCCTCTGGGCAGAGGGAGCAGTGGGAGAGAGGGAAAGAGGGAAGGAGGGAGGGAAGGAAGTGAGGCCAGTCTTCACTTCTTGTGGGAAAGGGGTGCTTGGCAGCATGGACCGTCCCCTCTCCCACTGTGCAGCATCTCTTGTGGAAATGTGCTGGGAATATAATATTCTTTAATCTGGCAGGATTGAGTCCTCTTGTAGTGTTTGTTAGATCCTGCAATTAAGCATCTTAAAACTCATGCTCTGGTGGCCACCTATCTTTTAGTTTTCCATTGGCTCATCATATTGGTGGCACTTGCAGTTTCCATTTTGAAACAGAGGCAAGTTGATCTTTGGAGTTCCTAAAATAACAGCAGTAAAACATGTTTACATGAAGGCAAGATAGCTTATAAGTGGTCTTAATATTCATCTACAAATTGCATCAATTGTAGCCATGTCTCAAAATGCTGCTGTTAGCATACACTCCAGATTTGAGAAGTTCTGAAAAGCAAGATTGAAATAACTCACTTTTTTTTAGGTGTTTCAAGATGCTGATTGAATTGCAACCAACTGATGTTGGTATCAGGCAGATGATGGCACTAGAACCTAGCATTGAAATCATTGAGACTACCTGCTGCTATAGAAATGCTCTGAAAATGTTGGTAAAATGCCCTTCATGTTTTAGGTTTGTAACAAAGAGGAGGTGATCCTGCCTAGGTGTTTGAGAGACATCCATGAGGTCTGGGAAAGCATTTATCAGCTACAATAGGATACAGTCCTTCTGATGGGTTTTTCTGTATTTTTTTCTGACATCAGAACTTTCTCATTCGGGGGTGTTCCTGCCCCATTTTCTTCCTCTAACCGTGGTGTTTCTTTCTGTGTTCTTCACATTGTTTCCACCAAATTTCCCATGAGTGTGTGAGGACTTTCATTCACAGCACACAAACTTATATTTTCAATCAGCTTTAGTTTCAAGTTGTATGAGCGAGTGGGTGTTCCCTTGAAATGCTGTGCCTGTACCCACAGCTTCAAGGTCCGTAGGCAAATGTCTGAAGAGGAGTCTGACTTTTCTCAGTTCCTTGTTAGATTTAGAATGCTCTTATGAAACTTCTAGTTCTTCAGAACAAAGTGAACTTTCTGTGTGGAAAATGCGGCTTTACAATACCTATGTGGGATTAGTCTCTGGAAGTGGATAACTTTGGAACACCGGTGTGACATGGCTGATGGCAGGAGCTCAGATAAAGCTTAGTAAGAAATATCAGCCAGTAGAGTGCTTATTTACTGAGGAAATGGGCAGTGTTTGTGTTTACTGTGTGTATCCAGATTGGTCCTGTGTGGTAACGTGGGTTGATTCAGCACACAGAATCCACCTTTCATCCTTGGCTGTGGCTGAATCTGCAGGGAGCTGCACACTCCAGATTCTGGCTCTACTGCTGCCATCAGCAAAGCTTTGCAAGAGCCACTTTGACTAAATCTACAAAGGACACTTGCAGCCTATAGCTTGCCCAACTTGTAGGTGTATGAGTTGCCTGATGAGCTTCCTGAGGCTTTCCGTATTGGGAATTGCTAGTGAGGGAGTTTGTCAGTGAGACTTACCTCAGCCTGGGCTTCCTTCTGTCACCCCAGTGCTGGGAATAGAGACAGGGATTTGTACCTCTGGCCTTGCAGGCACAGCCACAGCCTTACCCCAACCACGACTGTCACACCAGGCTCAGTAACATGGCTTGTGGACAAGGTCATAGAGAGCTGCCTGTTCCCTGCTCTCCAGTGCTTTGCAGTCCTCAGGAATCCATCAGCAGCAGGCACTGTCCTTCCCTTCTAAATCCCTGTTGCAGCTACACTGCATGAACTGTTTCAGGATGCTAGAAACTGGGCTCTTCTTTTTCTGTTCTTTGTTTCTCTCCCTTTCCCTCAGTCATCCTCAGAAGGCAACTCCAAAAGCATCAGGTGGCTTTTTCAGGAAGGCAATGGAGTGCTGCTGGTTTAGGTTGTGGGAACTCGATGGAGATTTTACTGAGTGGAGAAATGGGAAAGTAACTTCTCATTTTGACAGGAGGGATTGTCAGTAAGGCAGGCAGGATAACTGCCTTGGGGCAGTTCCAGGGACAAATGATTTCTTGGGGTGAATTTATCCTAGGTTAGCTACCTGTTTTTCACAGTTTGGGGTGAAGGCAAGAAGCAGCCTCTTGTTTGTAATTCTGTGGCCCAAATGTTCCCTCCATGAACAGGGTTCTCACAATAGGGCTTGCATTTCGTGAGCAGTACTGTTCAGCTGGTGAGGCTACCCAGGCGCCAGAGAAACTCTCATTTTCTGGATCCTGCTTGGACAGTCACAAAAGTAAGGATTACTTAACAGGCAGTTAATAGGCAAGATTGAGGAACCAGCAAGACTTACCAACCTGAATTAGAAACCTCAAAGTATCTGTACTTTGTGATAGGAAAACCCAGCCCTGTTTCATGTCCTGTCTTGACAGTGGTTTCTACCTTGTGTCTGTGAAAGAGCAGAGTAAACATAGCATGGGATTTCCACATGTATTTGCAGAAATTTTTTTAATGATTTGCATTTTTGGAAGTGTGTTTGTCAGAAGTGTTAGCTCTGAGTCAATTTTTTTAGTGCCATTATGGTGCTTTCCATTGTGTCACATTGTCTCTACTTCCCCTTCTCTGAGTATTCACTTCTTTATTTCTTCTTGAGCTCTCATCATTGGAGTACTCAGAAGGTGAGGATTATGATGTTTATGCAGATGGTGCATAGAATACTTGAACTAACCTCTGAGTTTGCCTCTATGGTGGAAGTAGTTACCCAGAAAGATGATGACTCGTTGATAAAGTGTACCTGTTTTGTTTGGGTTTTTTTTTATTTTAAATTATTTATTTTATTTTATTGATACATTCCTGTCTAATGTCAGGCTATGGATGTAGATAGCAATATGATCACTATTCTTGTTTTCATATTATAAATCAAGACTGATAGTTATTTAGCGAATACAAAACTGGTGAATAGTGTTACCAAAAAGGTGGGCAGCTTTTCCAAGGAAGGAATTGCAGGGATTGAGAATGACCATGTGTGGGTGTGCCAGGGTGGTTCAGGGCCATCCCCTGTGCTAGTATTCAAGTGCCACTGCAGTGTTCTGCAGGTGCAGGGACTGTGTTGATGCTGCTGGTTGATTGTTGAAGACCTGAGCCACGAGTCGGGGCTAAAGTCTGATAGAAAAGTGGTACTGAGAAGGGTGGAAGCTTTGAAGGCACTTGGACCTAGGCTGGGTTTTTCTTTAAAATATTTGCTCTTTCCTTTAATCATAGAATAATCACAGAATCATAGAACCATCAAGGTTGGAAGAGAACTACAACATCATCCAGTCCAACTGCCCTGGCACTATCACTGTAACCCCTAAACCACTGAACCACATCACTCAACACCAAATCCACACACCTGTTAGACTCCACCACCTCTCTGGGCAACCAATTCCAATGTCTGACCACCCAAACAGTGAATTTTTTTTTTCAATATCTAATCTGAGTCTCCCCTGTGTCAGTTTAAGGCCATTTCCTCTGGTCCTCTCACTGAAGGCACAGCAGAAGAGACCAGCCCCCACCTCACCACAACCTCCTTTCAGCCAGTTGTGGAGAGTGACGTGTGATACATGAAGGGATGAAACACACCAACAGAGATGCAGGTGAATCTAAGGTTTATTCAAAGGCATTCAGTATATATATCTCTCATCCTATGGCACAGACTTACAAGCTTTAATCACAGTTCTACGATAAATCTGTCCTCTTGACATCTTCTATTATTCTCTCCAGAGTCATGGTCAGTAGAACATGAAAGGCATCCTATTCTGATGTTGTGGTAGAGACTGTAACCGGTTTGTCCACTTCTGTCTCTGGTACACGCTGTCCAGAGACACTGCTGGTGCTGCTGCTGCTGGTGCTGCTTTCTGTTTAACTCTTTCCTGCTAACATGCTTCAAGGCAACATTTTTTACCCCAACACAATGAGGTCTCCCTGAGCCTTCTCTTCTCAAGAGCAAACAACTCCAACTGCCTCAACTGTTCCTCATAAGATGTTTTCTAGACCCTTCACAAGCCTTGTTGCCCTTCTCTGTACAACCAATATTTATTCATGAATCTTGGTATGTAGGTGACCTAAGGTGACCTCACCTTAGGGGCAGTCATGGGGCTCTTCTGGATATCAGGAAAAAAGACACAGCAGCACACAGTGTAATAACACTGCCATTTTAATAAGGTAGGATAAGAAGAGGAATATAGATGGTGAGCAAATCATTTGCCTTTATGCAACATCAGACATGAATTCCCATGGCAGGCTCTGCAGATTTCAGTCCCCTTTCACGCTGCAGTGACTGTTGTGTTGCATAAGGAACAAACCCATCCATGTCCTCTTGACAGGCAGGAGTGTCCTGTTCTCTCTTTTTGCTGTTCACCAGGGCAGGCATGTCCCTTGAGGTGCTGCACATGTGGGGTGTCACGTTTGCCTCTCCAGCCTGAAGCAGGGGCTCAGCAGGGCAGGCTGAGGTCACCAACCCCTCAAATCTGTCTTCCACAAGGCTCCCAATGCAACTGGGAAGAGGGCAGAGATGCAGCAGGACTTTGGGATTGAAACTAGTTAGTGGGACAGCACAAAAAATAAGAACTGAAATACTCTAAGGGGAGAGAATGCAGAGCCCTGGGAAAAAATATCTCAGCCAAGGCCTTTCACAAAGATAAAGAGGATGGAAAGATAGTGGAGGAGAGCAGAAACCAACATGTGTGTTTGGAGATTTGAACAAAAGTGCAAAATAACTGCATAAAATTCCTCAAATAGGGATGTATAAATGAGCTTTTAAAATGTTCTGTGTGAATTGGAGGAGCTGAGTGTCTTGAACATGTACAGAATAATTTCAGTTATTCAATACTGGGGAAATAATTTTGTGAGGTGAGAAGATACAGAAAAAGAGATACTGAACACATGTATGTAGAAGAGGAAAGAAAGGTTGTTCCTTTTAGATAGTTTGATGAAAGAAATATCAGAATAAATACAGGAAATAAATAGTTTGATTGCAATAGGTTTGCCTGGCACACTGTGATTCTGTGCTTGAAGAGAAGTAAAAGCCTGGTATGACTGTTTGTGGTTTGTGGACTTTCCCTACTGAACTGCAAGAATTTTCCAGTTCCTCTTGCTTTAGGACTCATGGCACATCACTGTTGAGGAATGGTAACTGTGTAGCCTGGCACTGGGGAAAGGCGTAATTTTCCCAGTGCACAATTAATTAAAGCAAAATGATACTACTAAAGCTGAAATGTTTTTTCAAGATGTCAGTAAAAGCCCTAGAAGAAATCCTAGAGCCACTGTGGTGTCCGGATTGCTGTTTGCAGCCACAGAGGGGGGCTGTTGATCCAAAAGTGGAACTCTCATTCTTCACTCTGCAAAGAGAGGAAACGGCATTACTCAAATTTATGGAGTTAGGGGAAGTGTTTTCCAGTGTGCCGATTTAATCATAGTTCCTAAAAGCCTTTTTTTACCCTCCATAAGTTATTATTGCTGTATAGACCAAATCAGTCTTTTCACAAGGAGGCTCCATTAAATTACAAAGTCAGGACAAATACTGTCCATTTTCTGAAGTTCTCTGGTGCTGAACCTGCTGACTTGAGCAATATTCAGTTTTTATTGTTCTAATAACTGCACCATATGGATTTTTGCATGCAGTTGATCAATGCAAGGGCACTAAGCTCACAGTGCACCTCATTGTCATTCCAGATACCTGGAACTGTGATTTCAACTCACAGCCAGTGCCCAGCTCCCACATTTTCACATCTGAAATGAATCTCTGCATAACCATGAGATATTCTGTGTGCTGATAGTCGCAGCATGGATGTTTGCTTTCTGTTTGAGCTGTGATGTTTTCCTTTTGGAGCATTTCCTTAAAATGTTGAGTTCGGCTGCTTCAAAGAAAGGACCCTCTTTAATAGCAGCAGAACCACAGAACCATTTAGGTTGGAAAAGACCTCTCAGATCATTAGGTCCAACTGTTGACCTAACACTGCCAAGTCTATCACTAAACTATGTCCCCAAGTGCCACATGTATTTTAAATTCCTCCAGGAATGGTGACTCCACCATTTCCCTGAGCAGCCTGTTCCAATACTTGACAACTCTTTGTGAAGAAGTTTTTTCTAATAGCCAATCTAAACCTCTTTTTTCCACCCTCCCTTCCTCTCATTTACATGAAATCTGATTTTCTAACTAACTTTCTAAATACAGCTGAACTATTTTCTTCCTTGTGTGCCTCCCCATTATTTCAAAGCATTTATATAATATTTTCTGCCATGGCCTTTGAGTAGTTTAACTGAAGCATTAAGATACTACTGAAGTATTCTTAAGATCTTTTGCTTTTTACCCCACCCCTCCCTTGAACTGGAGATCCAGTCTTCAGCCACAGAACAGAATTTAGCAGGTGGGCAAATGTGGGCTAGGTTTGGCAGCTAGACCTGCACTGGAAGCTCATAGGAATAAATTTCTGGTTTGGGATAAGACATAAGTGAATATTCCTTAAAATTAATGTTGTGCAAAAGGATTTCTAGCACATCAAGAATTCCCCCATGAGCTGTAAGCTGAGTCATACCCATTTAATGAAGAATGTTGTGTAGTTTTTAGGGACCTGCTTCATTCTTTGTTGTCAGACTCTTCAATGTTGGCAGGATTTTGCTGGTAATTAACTTGACTGATAAGGACAGGCTAGAGCAGGAAGACAGGCAATGGAAAGCCAAAGGGGCTAAAAGTCCTTCCCCCTTCCAGAAAGACAACAATAGCCACTGAAGGAGCATTTCAGTCTCTCCTCTGATTCCAGCTTCTGCATATTTCCCTCTTGACAGGCAGTGAGCCATCCTCACGGGCTTCTCTTGTGCCTTCCATTGCCATAAAGCAGGTTAATGTCCTCTCTCCGCTGAGCAGTGTCTTCTCCGACAGTAATCCAGAGTGGGCAAGGGAGTGATTGTGGGTGAGGCAGAAGCTTCTCCAGGGGCTCCTTTCCTGGTACACTTGTTTCCCAGCAAGATTCTTGTAACTAAGCTGAAACACAAGTGATTTCATCCTGCCATGGACTTATATTAAAAAAACTCAGGAAACTTTCCAGAATAGCTAATTGGTTTTGGGTTTGAGTTGTTTTTGTGGTTTTTTTTTTGTTGTTGTTGTTGGTTTTTTTTTTCCTTTGGGAATATTTTATTAGTCCCTTAACTATAAAATGGTCGGCCTGTATCTATTTAATTATCTTTCCACCTACCCCCACCTGCTTGGTGCCCTCCCCAGGCAATACCTTTTTTATCTCTTATGGATGCTAGACTCTAGATCCTCTGGCTTGTTTAGGGCAAGTAATTGAGCTGTGATTTTTCACAGTTTGCAAGAGAGTCCCATGTGAAGCCTGTTACTGCAGTGTGAGAACATCCCACTCACTTCCTGCTGCCACTCAAGGACTACTTGAGTGTTATCTTTTAAAACTTCAGGAGGGTGAGTGTACCTCCTGAAGATCCCACTTCATCCAGTACTAATGATGCTCTGACTCAAACATTTGCTTCACAATAGGCAAATAGAGAACGAAGTCAATTTTCAGATACAAGGTCCTTTTTGGAGGACTACTATTTGAGATCCCATCTTGACAGAAACATCTCAAGGGGATTTTCCTAGAAAGTGGACATAAAATCTGTATTGACACTTCCTTCTGCTTTCTGCACTTCTCTTGGTACAGTGTAATCTGCTGTTTAAGATCAACTGATCCAACTGATGCCCTTGGATCTGAGCAGCTACCTTTACACAGTTATGCTCACAAAAAAAAAAAAGTTAAATTTTGTTCAGGACAGTCCATATATATATATATACCCATATTAAAAAGGTCATGCCCTGCTTGCTGCTGGATTGCACAGCATGAAGCAGCACACTAGCAGCAGCCAGCGTGGTTAGAAGTTGTGTTCAGAGGGCTGAGGTCTTCAAGATGACTGTTGTGAAGATTGCTGTAGTATGTATGTGATTAATGCACCACTTGAACATTAAGTCCATCAGTGACTGGCATTAGACAAAAACAGGTACTGGGCAAAGAGTCAGTTTTGAAGCAGAACCTATTTAACACAAGGTGACTGAATGCTCTTCCAGTTCCACCAGCCATACAGTAGAAGCTGGGTTATTTTCAATCCCTCTTCCAACAAACTGACTCACTGAGAGCTGCAGTTGTCATCATTTCATTTCCAAAACACCAGAGCTCAGAAAACTTGCTCATAATTACAGGTTGGGAAAACAGACAAAGCCCAGTTAAAGCTCTACTTAGTGTTAAAACATCTGGGTGAAATAGTGTCAGTGAAAGACAGCTTCATACTTTTTGTACTCCTCTTTTTATGTCTCATTCAGTCAGGCACAGCTCATCGCCAGCTGAAGTGCACAGCACAACTTCCATACGATTTCACCACGGTGCTCCAGTGCTGGGAATCTGCTGTTCACTCACATTCTCATCCAGCCTTGCCCGGGAGCTTCCCCCAGTTCCGTGTTTCTCTCACAGGGTAGTGGCCCAGCAACATCCTGCAGTGCTGCTGACAGAGCTGCGGCCAGGGCTGGGCCCAGCATGTCTGTATCTGTGAAATAAACTCGCTGTCCTTTGACTGGAATGGTATGTCCTGTTCTGATACCGCCTTACACTTCAATAAAGTATCTAATACCTTTCAAGAGCTTTTGGAAGTAGAGCTCGATAATTAAACTGATTTCACATGTTAGGGCCATACTTTCTACCTCAGGCTTCCTGATTTTTGTAACAGGCCAGAAACATTCTAGGCTTTTACAGTCTATTTCTTAGCACTGGTGGAACAGAACTGCCTTTCAGGAGCACCAAACTAATTACCAAAATTAACAGTAATTGTTTTTCTTCCTTGCTGGAAACTTTGCACTCCCAGTAGTTTCCAGGTCTGGAAGAGTAGAGCTGACTCATGGCAGTTTGGCCCTGATTCTACTCCAAAGAAATGTTTTAAATGATCCAAAGGGCTGTGAGCTCCATGGTTTCCAGGACAGCCTATCTTCTGAGCACTTTGAGATGTTTTTTACTCTGGTCTTTTTACTCCAGACAGAACTTCCCTTGTGTCTGAGCTTCAGTCTTGTTCATTCTGCCTTTGCAAACAGTCACCTTGCTGCCGAGCTTTTCACCTTACCTCTCCCCATGCTCAGGCTGTCCTCCCAGCACGCTGCAATGTTTTCAACCCCATCTAGATTTTTATGCAAGACTGCATGTACTTTGTCAAAATCTCATTCCCTTTTATTTTCACCTCATCATAAGAGGTCTGTCCTCTCCATGATTCTGTGATTGTGGACGCTTCTGTCTCACTACCACCTCACCCCCTGCTTAAGAGATTTTTCAATGAATGTCAAGGGTGACTATAGCATAGAAACTGGCAAGAAGGTACCTCAGAAGGAGGCAGCAAAAGTCAACTTGTGCGTGTACTTACCATACACAGAGGTTTCTTTAGCTATACCAAACTTTTGCCTAGATTTTATTTCACCCAAATTCTTGTCAATTGCAATTATGGCTTCTTTTTAAGGCAGCTCTTTTGCTTTCTTTAAGTAGGCAAAATGAAGTGAAGGTGCTTTCCAAAATTACCCTGGAGAAGCAAGATAGGACACTCAGGGAGTGTTTAGGCCTCAGATATTTCCCTTGGGAGAAAGACATGATTTTTCCCCTCTTACGAAACTGAAAACTCCGTGTCAAAGATCTTTATAGATCAGGTGGTTTCACTGGAACTTATGTTTAGCTTATGTTAAACTTATGTTTAACTCAAGGGGAAGCTCTTCCAAAACAAGAGCTAAGAATATTTTAATAATTGCCAAGGTTATCTGCATTATCACAACAGAATGGCTCACAATTTTTTGGGGGGGAGGGAGGGAAAGGCATCTAAATCACTTGTGCTTTGCCTTGTCTTGTTCAAAAGGAAAAGTTCTTAAACCAGAATTTTTTATTCCTATCCTCACTGATTAAACCACTGCAGACCATTAGCATCTCAGAATTAATTTCTGCTTCTATCCTCCATGGAATCAATTCCAATGTAAACACCTGCTGGGTAAACGAGGTGGCACATGACCTTAAGCAGCTCCTTTCACCTTGAAGTTACTGCTAGTTATCTTCCCAAGCTCCATTTGCAGAGAAGCAGGCCCTGGCATGTCAGGACCTTTACTATTTATGCTTTATTTTCATGCAGTAAGAGACGTGTTTTCTCAGTTACTCAGAAGGAAATTGCATACAAATCCAAGCTGAACATTTCATGACCTTGCATGGCTCTAGAAGTACTCACATTTTAAGAACAAAGGAGTTCCGGCAGGTTTCTATTTGAGAGATCTGTATCTTTGAGCTTCTTCTGCTGATGGCACCAAGAAGGAGCAGCCTGACACTTGGAGAGTTTGTTCACATAACGCAAGCTGGAAAGGCCTCACTTGGTTAAATAAATGGGACACATATTTTGTTGCATACAAAACCTTTATGCTAGAAAGAATATGAACTAAAATATTACTCGTTTACAGGATGGATTCTGATAAACATCTGCTGCTGTAAATTTGTAGCAGTGCCACTGAGTCATAAGTAAATCTATAATGCTAGTGTCTGTTAATGCTTTCTGGCAATGGAAGGGTTCATTTTTACTTGGCTTCAGTTCAGAGGAATATATGTAGTCACTGGGGCTTGCCTTACTGTTAATGAATGGAAACAGGCACCTTAAAGGGACAGATAAATCATATCTAAGAATAGTAACGTTCTTGTTCAGACCCATGCAAGAACAGTGTTACAAAGGTATGGGCGTAGCATAAACACCAGCAGCTGCTCTTATGCCTGATACCTGGGAACTCAAGAATGTAGACATTTTTCCAGCTTTTTGCTATCCAGTGAATTTTCAAGTGGGTGGCACTGCATAACCCTGAAAACAGTTTCTATTCTCTGCTGCAATACAAACCCATGCTGTTGAGAAGCCAGGTTTCATCTGCAGTGAAGTTTCTGGTAACACAGGCTCTGTGTGCAGGAGATTTTGGCCCAAAGGCTATGCC
Organism: Orthonyx spaldingii; assembly: GCA_013397795.1. Lineage (NCBI taxonomy): Eukaryota > Metazoa > Chordata > Aves > Passeriformes > Orthonychidae > Orthonyx > Orthonyx spaldingii. The sequence continues at coordinate 979,703 of VZTJ01006074.1, forward strand.
AAGTAGAATCATGCAGACACAAGTTCAGAGAATATGAGGGGAACAGAAGTACAGCAGACAAGTCTTGAAAAAAGCGTATTTATTTTAAAGTACAACCCAAAGTTGTATCTGTAAGAAATGCACATAGTATCTTGTTTCTTGCACAAGTCTTGGCTGTGTGCATTTCAGTTCAACTTAAAAATGCATTCAGGTTTACAAATGTACAAACAGCACAAAGTGTGTTACAGTCTCAACAGAATGCTCTTACATTCAGCAACTTTGCTCTTAAGGTTTTGTGTTGGTTTTGTTGGTATTTTTTGTTGATTTTTTTTCCTTTTTTACATTCTTACAACCTGTGTTAACAAAGACAGCCTTATTTTAAAAAAATACTCTGCATTTTAGCACAAAGTGCCTTTTGATTTTAAATTAGAACTTCAAGGATAACACTGGAAAAAATTTAAAACCCCAAACTTTTCATGAAAGTATTGCATGCCAGGACCATTTTAGAGTTCAAATTGTTTCCTAAATAAAGATGGCAGATGGTAAAATATGAAACCAGTGAAACTGTTCATATTTACAGGCTTCAGCTGTAGTTGGGATTTGTGACCACACCCAGACATTTCCAAGCTTATCTGCAACCTCACACTACCATATTGCAGGACAGACTTTAAAAAGGAGCAAGTGATGAAAGCATGACTGACAGGGGGAGTGGGCAGGGGGAAGCAATGGCCTGAAAATGATGTTTCAAAAATTTGCATTCAGAATTGTATCATAACCTGGATAAGAGTTCTGTCTTTTTGCTTTAGTTTTCGTGAGGATAGTGTGAATTTGACCAAGGATCTGAACTTCTTCTTCCAATCGTTGGGCTCCAAATTCTCCAAGGATTGTAGGTCTGTCCCATGTCTTCAGCAGGATTGGCAACGGTGGCAGCAGCGGGTGGTGGCGGAGCAGCGGTGGAGTTTTCACTACCCATGAGATCAATGCCTGACAACGCATTTGTTGGAGTGGTGAAGGGAAGGCCACTGTTGAGATTACTTGACCAAATGGAACTGCTGAATGGAGTGGAGGACCACAGGCCACTTGGGTTGCCCAGGATTGACTGCAGTAAAGACAGAGCAAGGTAAGTGGCAGTTTGGTAGCCTCAATTTTCACCTTGTTTACAGCCCCCTCAAAAGAAAAGCATCTGAGCAGCAGCCACAAGAAGCCTGCTCTGGAACCCCTTCCACCCTCACTGCACCACGGAGCTCTGAACTCCCAAGAGCGTGCCCAGAGGAACCACACTGCTGCTGCAGCTGAATGCTTGGGGAGCTGCACGGGCTGCAGAGTGCAGTCACATTAAGGCTTTCAAGCTGCTTCCATTGAGCTGATACATCCCCATACCATTGCTAATTTAAGCACTATGAGTATTCAACACACCAGGGCCAGAACACTTAAGCTTAAACAAACTAGTTAGAATAAGGTAGATAAACATGGTTTAAGCCTCAAAAAAACCAATTCAAGTTGCAAAGGAAGCTAACAACAAAGTCCTTTTTTGATATTTTGGCTGTTTGCAAATTTATCTCCCTGTAGGCAGACCTGTCTGTTTCGGATGAATGTACCCGTGTTCAGTCCCACTCTACCTCTCCCATATTCCCAGTATATACTTTTCCCCCATCCAAAATTTCTCCAGATGAAGGGAGAGTGTATAGGAGAACTGGCCATTTCTCACTGAATTCCAGAAAATTTGTCCTGGGTCAAGACACTTGGAAGTCTCTGACAAATGGTCATGGTGCAGATGCAGGTGAGTTCCAGCACATCACAAATGCATCTGGGACATAGGAAAGGTACAGCAAGCCTAGAAAACACATGCAGGAATGGACAAGGCCCAGGTTCTGTCAACTGTATGCTACTAAAGCCCAAACAGTAGCAAGCAACAAGCAGAGGAACCTGACCCATGGTGTGGTGGAAAGCGATACCCGGAAGCAGCCAAAGATGGAGATGAGAAAGGTTAGCATAACTTTCTGCTAATATTAGCACAGAACCTGCTACATGTAGGCTTGTGGCACTACATACCCCACTGTCAACAGATTTAATGTACATATGCTGTAAATTCAACTTGCAAATAAACTGTAAACTTGATACCCCCAAAAGGCAGTGGACTTGTTGAGTAAGTGCTGGAGGCTGCAAACATCCTTATGTTTGGATTTACTGGCTGGGGATAGGGCACTCATTCCCAAGATCTCTGCCCTTAGATAACACACACTAAAGGTTAATGAGTATCAGTGTACCCTGCATCTGAAGATTTAAATAAAAATCCCTTTAGGAAAGACAACAAGGTAGAATCTGAAAATTTCTTCCTTTTAGGTTTTTATTCTCTGCTCTGGAATCAAGAAGACAGGCTCAGTCTAATCACACCTGAAACTGGCTGGATGCTAACACACCACAGACTCTGCCACCAAGGGCTGGACAGGAGTTGTGAGCATTACTTGGGGGTTAACCAGGCCAACGACATCAGGACTCTCCAATGTCACTGAGAAACTGAGCCAGACCAGGGTGACAGTGTATTACTGTCACATAAATAAATGGTTATATTTAACCTATACAAACATTAGACTACTAAACCAACAGCAGGAAACACTCACTCTGCTGCTCGGGCACCAACCCTAACACACTAAAAATCCACCCTATTTCCTGCTGCAGGCAGGAGCCAGGAACTGTTTGTTCCTACTTGTCCCAAAAGTGTTTGGGAGATCCTGATAGAAAGGCACTTGCTCATAAATCAGAAGCAAGAGGGAAAGGAGCAGCAGAGAAGAGCACCTGCTACGCCCTTTCAAGGCTGGTGGAAGAAGGTACAAAGTGTTGGCAGGCAGAACTACACACAGAGAAATGGAGGAAAGCAGAGTAGGGGAATGTGGTTAGAAAGAAACTTGGGGAGAAGTACCAGCAATGCAGCAAGGCTGAGGGGAGATGGGATCCAGAAGGCACATGCTACTTAGCACAGAAGCATAGTTGTGCATAAAAGGAGAAAGCAAGAGGAATAAGGAAGGAGAGCAATCAAAATCAACTCTCTAGAAACCTTCCTAGAAAGAAGGGCAACACAGAAGGCACTGCCTAAATGCTGTCTGCAACAATGGCTTTGGCTCTTGTCCCAGAACAGAGGAAGGGGCAAGGCCCTGGCCTGGTACCTGCTCTCTTATCAGGCACCTAGAGCAAGGAGGCTCAGTAACAGGAAAAGCCAAGCTTTCCTGTTCTGGCTCACCATAAGCACTTGAAAATATCACTGTCATTTATAATAGCTTTGAATATTTCAGTCAGTTTGCTGCTTGCTTCTTGTTTATTAAGTGATCTTCTCCTTGAGTAAGCTCCTAAAATGTCTCCTCCCAAATCAAAGTACTGAAATGGAGTAGCTGACACTTCAGCTATACAATTTGTCTGGCTTCCATCTTGATGCTTCCTGAAGCACACTTCTAAATATTTTTCAGAAGCAGCTAGGAAATACAAGTCAGGAGCTAGAGAGTTTGTTCTGGTTGTCCTCAAGCTCGCCCTCTATCAAATGCTGAGAAACCTGCCCTCCATGTGACCAAAATCCAAAAATCTTTCATTACATAGTTTCAGTGAGGTTACAGCTCTGGTTGTAACCACATGACAAGGGCAGGATCAGCAAGCCTGTGTCTATAAGAAGCTGTGTGACCTTCTTTGGCTTCCCCTGTCCCTGCCTTCCCCCACTCCATCTGAACTGCTCCCAGGTGAAGTAAACACTGCCTCTTACTCACTACAAAAACATTTTCAGAAGTCAACATGAAGAAGGATTTCAGCTGGCAGTGAAGACAGCTGTTTCAGTGTAAGTTTTAGTTTGACACAAAGATGACAGTGCTGCACTACAATCCGTAGAGGTTGAGGGTTTTCTTCGTCTTTTGCTATACTCAAAATCTCCATCAAAATTAGTAATCAGTTTAAAGACTTCACCTTATCTTCAGTCCTTTAGTGTTTTTTCCTAAACTGAAAAGAATATATTTAAGGTCTTTTAGATAGCTTTTTTGGGACTTTTTGTTAATTTAAAAACAGGTGCAATACTGGATTCAAAAAGCAGAATCAAAGTGTGAAAGTTAATCATATTGGCTATTTTGCAACTGTCCATCAAACTGGAAGTGACATATGCAGTGTACAGCCATGGTACAGGAGCAAACCTGAAGGATGTGGAATAAGAACACACTTTTCCAAGTGCAGCTCTTGTGAGAAATACTTTTATGGGAAGCAGTGTACATGGATTCATCACCCACAAGTGAGGAGACTAATAACTCTTTGTCCAACAGCCATGTCAACTTAACTACACCAAGATGAATATGTGTAAATTCCCTCTTCTTTTATTCTTCAGTTGTCTCCTTTTCATAGCCAATTCCTCTGAATTAAATTAGATGGCACATACAGAACAGGTTGGTAACAGTAATAAACCACTGTATTTGGACTGAATACTTACTGCAGTTGTATGAGTTGGGGAACTCGAGCTTGTTGGCCAGGAGGGTACAGAATCTGTTGCTGAAGGATCCCAGATGGATGATGGAACATTACTGAATTCACTCCAGTTTCTCTGAACATCCTGCCCATAAGCAGACCGAGCTAAACCAAGCTTGCTAAATACCTCTAAAAATAAAATGAAATAAAACTGAGTACATTACTCTTCCTCCTTTTCCAAGAACAATACTTTTCACAGTTATTCCCTGTCTTTTTCTAGCAGGTCCTGCTGCAGGGAAGGCCACACAATAATATAGATCTCATCTCGTGACCAGCAGCAGACAGGGCTACAAGGTTACTCATGGTTATAGTGGGGAAAGAGTGTTGAACACTTGCTGTGGGTAATTCAGTGCCAGCCTAAGCACAGCAATACTCAGAGTCCTGGCAGTTCTCTGCAACTGCAGCACTCCTCTGCCTTGCAGCACTCCCTTCCCAGGTGACTCCTGGTAGGAAGGAGGCAGCACTGGGAGTGCCCCAGCCCTGACCCCATCTCTGCTATGAGAAGGAAAAGGGAGCCCCAGCAATAGTGGTTTGCCTGCTTCCCACACCACACGGAACTGATCCCAGGCATTTTACTGGTGCCCCTCAAAGCCATGGGTGCCAAGTGCTGCTGCTGAAGAAAAAAGAACCCCACAGCAGCAGCTGCCATTGTTTGCATTTCCAGCAGACATCAAACTGTTGCAGTAGATAGCATTTTTTCAGTAGACACTGATGCCACATCCAAAGTTAGCTTTGCTTATCATCTTTTCAGCCACCTCAAAACACACCACACATGCCCAAGTATGGTACACAAATACTTCCTAAGTACACAGAGCATCCATGCCCTGTAACCTCAATGCCTGCTCATCTCTATTTTATTTATGGAAATTTGCCCAAATATTTAAATACATTAATTAATTACTGGGTCTAGTATGCATCAGTTCATTGTGCAGCTATACAAATACTGCAGGAAAGCACAAGAGGAAAGCAACACAAAGGTTAGGCCAGTGCCTCACTTAACAGAGCCATGGTTTTAGGCAGGTGTTTATGCTCAGGGAACCACAGGCCTAGTGGCACATTTGTGGGACCTACAGTAAAGTTTTGGGGGAGGGATGGAGAGGAAGAAGACTAAGGAAAAACCCCCAAAAATCCAGAAATTTTACTGAAACAGAGAAACTCCAAACTCAAGCATTCTCATCGCATCAAACACTCTATGATATTTCACTAACTATCTCTGGGGTGAAACACAGAATGTACCACCAAATTTTTAACACACTTTCCTACACAGTCTTGCCTTTTGGGAGTGAGGATGGAAACACTGTCTGTACTTAGACCAGTGGAATGAAGACACAGCATTTCTCTACCTGTATTTGAATACAGAAAAATATTTGAACAGAAAAACTCACCTCCAGTTAAGTTAAAAGAGTGTCCAAATGCAGAGAAGGAGTTGAGAGGTGTGAAATCAGGACTGCTGGGATTGCTGATAGGACTCCACAAACCCGAACTACATTTTATGCAGTAACAGGAAGGCAATACACAAATTATTAACACAATACTATTGACAGTATTAACTTACTGATCTATATACAAATGTGTGTGTGTGTATGTTTAACTATATATTTTTATATATACATATATATGACTATATATATATATATATATGACTATATATATATATATATATAAATATGTAGTTAAACAAGTACTAAATATATATTTAATAGTGATCAAGAGTTAGGAAATCAGTTTGGTTTTGCTTTAACAAAAGATTTCGGTGAAATACCATTTTCCTGTGTATACACCCACCTTGGAGTAACACAGTAATACAGACACAGAGCTCTTTAATCTGTAGAATGAGCATCAAACAAACATAAGAGCAGCTCTTTGGATCAGTTTTTCAGGAAACTTATGGAGTCCAAGCCATAGTACAGTTTTTTTTCTCAACAGCTGAAATTTACAGTCACTTGGAAGGCTACAAATACACTCATGGACAAGCTTCTTAAAAGTAACAGATGAGTTAAATGCAGCCAGTGTTAAGTATCTACCAAAACAAACAGAAACTCCAATGCACAAACTTCACTCAGAAAAGCAATTCCTTTGCATATGGAAACTTGAATCCAAGTCTCTTTCCTACTCCAGAAAGGTTACTGCTTTTTACAACTGAGAGAGGGGCTCACTGCCAAAATGTCAGAAAAGATGTGTGCCTTGAGGGATGTGACTGAATACAGCTCTATCCTGCTTCTACTGAAAACACAAAGCCCACTGATAGTTCTGATTTCAGTGTTGAAACAGGGAGTGAAAAGACATTGCTGTATAGCAAGGTACTCTGCCTGTGAACCTTCAAGTGACCTTGGTACACACTCCTCAGTACTGAGAGAGCCAAGCTGATTTCTCATTGTTTAGATGCCCAGGAACACAAGATTGTTGAGTTACTTGGAATGATGAGGGGAAAGTTCCCATCACATCCAGAACATGTTCTCTACTTTTGAGTCACTTGCAACTTCTAAACTTTCCTGCAAGGTGAGAGATACTGTGCCTAGAGTTTAAAAAAAAACCTAACCAGAATGAATTCTATCACTCCCTTCAAAACGCCATTAATAACTCAATCTTCTTTTCTAGGGGTCCAGGTATTTGCCTAGAGAATATAAAAATTACCTGTCAGAGCCATCACTGTCGACAACTGTGTGGGAAATGCTGATATTGCTGGAAACATCTGTCTTGCTTGGAGAAACCTTTGGTAAACCACTGCCACCTGCAAGAATATGTATGTAAAAAAATGAGAAAAATAAACCCCAGCAAAATAACAGAATATTCAGGAAATATTTAGAATTATTATGAATTCCAAACTGGTTCTAGTACCTGGACTTTTGTCATAACCTGCAGCTACAGCAGCAAATGTGGGGTTTCCATTCCTGCCTGGAAGAGAAGCTGCCTTTGCCAGCTTATGTTTGGTACCATTAGGCTGCTTGCTTTTTGTTTCACTAAAATGAGAAGGAAACAAAAAAAAAGAGGGGAAAAAAGAGTAAGGTTTTGGACTTCAGCAGTTTGATTAAAAAAGCAGCAATTTAAGCTAGCATTCAAGAAAATGTAACAGCTCAACAGTTCACGTAATTGCACATTTTTCTAATCTACCAAGTTGTACAGCAAGGCAAGATGTGCACAGTGGTGTATCTGCAGAAAAGCAGTTTCCATGGGAAGAGGAAACGGGTCTCAGAACAGGGAGATGCCCCCTGTGAAGCACAGTTCCACAAGTGTTCATTGCCTGGGAAATCAGTAGGAGGTAGGATCTGGACTCACTTGCTGCAGCTGCTGTTGACGATGCTGCTGTAAGTGCCTCCTCGTGGCCCAAAGGCAAAGGATGTGGGAGGAGGAGGGGGAGATGGAGAGGCGGGTATTGGAGAGGGCTGGCGCTGCTTCAGGAAAGCGTCTGCATTCAGGGTTTGCAGAGAGAGCTTATAGAGGTTGTCTGTAGCTATAAAGAGAAACACAAAACATCCTCCTGTAGTATTTACATTACAGCAAAGGTTTCTTGAACTTCTGCTATCCCTCCTGTTTAAATGGAGGAATTATGAGAAAGGCTGTTTGCTTCCAGTGATGGAAGCAGCAGCTCCTCTGTGTTCACCTGTCGTTATTCAGATTTATTGTTTATTTTCAGAGACTGTTCTGCAACACAAGCAACCAGGAGGAAGGTGAGTTGGTTCCCACACAAGGGACTTACAATGCAACCAAAAAAATTGCAACAGTGTCCCAAACTAACCACTGCATTAAGCTGTTTTCAGTGTTCCCTCTCAAGGACAAACCACCTAATTAGTTCTAGATTTGGCTGGAGCAGACCTGACCAAGTAAAACCCCATTTCCTGTAGAAAATACATATTTTTTGAGCAGTAATTCTCATTTTCTCAATTTCCCCAGCAGCTTCTGAATGCTGTTCCATCAATGGAGAGATGCAGAGTGACCTGTGTTCTGCCCATGCCATTTTCAAACCTCCCAAATCATACCAGATGCTAACAATACGGGGCCTACAGCAGAAAAATGGAGCTCAGCTATGCAGTGAAAAGCAGACAGGAAGATGTACAAACAGATCAAGCCTAGCTACAGATATTAATTGCAGAACCCTCATTCTGCCGTCATCTAGTGATTACTTACAGCTGCCAGCTTTGTGGAGAGGCACAGAATCCCACTCTGGTGGTGGAGAATCCTTTTCCCCTTCTGAGCTGCTGGTGTTTCCTAGCTCCTGTCCAGAACCACTGGGGAGAAATTTTGCTAATACTGATGGTCTGTTCTCCATTAACTTACTGCTTGGACCTATTAAAACAAAAGAAAAGCAAGTGTGTGGATAATAAACTGAACAACTTTCTTCTCACACCAGACTGAGAATGAAGCACTCAAGAGCGGTTACAGACAATGATATAAAACTCTTGAGGTATTTACAAAACCCAGCCTCACACTACCTCTTGTTTTGGGGAGGTTTCTGGATTTGGAGCCACTCGACAAAAGGTGCGGTGTAGAGATCTTGGATGGAAAGGTTTTGCGCTGCTTGTTTTCCAGTGGGGGAGTATAAGACAATTCCAAGGGACTAAAAGAAAACAGAAATTATTTTATTTTAACGCTCTGAAGTACTGAAAAGGACATTTTTTAAAATATATATACACACACACATATATATGGGCCATACTGTCTCACAAAATATTGGTCTCCCTTGGCTTTATGAATAAGCAGAGTTTTGTATTTCTCCTGCATGCAACTCCACCCTTCATAGCCCTGGCTCATTTGCTACCCACACTGCTCTACACATGTGTTAGGCTCACTCACATTCCAGAAGCAGCTTTCATCCTGGAGCTCCAGGATCACAAAATGCATTTGATTATACAGAGGCAACAAGAAATGGCAACTGCCCCTTTTCTGCTCTGCCCCTACACCCCTGTTAGATCCCATGCTCCTAATATGCAATTGCCCTAAATGTACAGGATTGTTTTTTAATCAGTAATATAAAACTACTCAAATGCACCACCAAATTCAATTGGCTGTATATTGCTCTTTTTCTCCAGGTATTTGATTCTGTCTCTCAAACTTTCTAGGGAGGAACTCTTTTCCCCATTTCTTGTGGAAGAATTCCAAGCCAGCTCTCATTGTGGCCTTTGAAAACTGTCATTTGTAATACACTTGTGAGCTATAAGATAAAGCAAACTACATAATCTGAAGAATATATAAGGAGGAGACTTTGCCAGGCAATGTTTTCAGAAATATTTTGAAGGAAACTAATTTCTTCTAACTACAAACTCAGTCTACTGTTAATTACAACAGCAAAAACACAGGTGATATACAATACCTCCGTTTGGTAAAGTTTACTTTTGTGGCACTTAGATACCAAACTGATTTCACAATACTATTTTGGAATAAACTAGCTATAGTAAGACTAAGATTCTTCATGTTTCCCCCCCAACTATACTCTGCAATCAACGACAGGCCAGTAAGGGACAGGGACCGGCAGTGGCAGCAGCCTCCTTTAATAACGTATCCAAGACTGACCTTACTCTATGATATGAAAAAAGAAACTGAGGCTACAGTTTCAGCAAGGATAGCTAAAGGCACTCAGGTTAATGCTGGCTCACTGTGCTGCCCCTAGAAACATTAACCCCACTTCTTGTATGCAATACCTGTTAGAAAAACCTTAAAATTGCTTCGCCTGATTTTCGTCGCTGGATTTAACTCTCACTTATGTGCTGTATTTCCATTCAGTAATTTATTATTTGCAAGCTTCAGATATTCCCTGATATCAGGAAGGAAGAGGAAGCTACTTAAAGGTACCTGTTGTTGGCCTTTGACAAACTGGCAGCCACAACAGTCAAATAAAGATATTTTTATCAATCCATCTTTCCTTTAAACATGATACTTTCCCTAGTAAAAAGCCTTCATTATGCTTACCTGGTTTTCACATCTGCAGGGGTTTCTTTCTTGATACTTGTAAGCACTTTTTTGGTTTTCTGTTTTACTGGGACTATTTCATTTTCAGGTTTTTCTGCTACAACTTTTCCCTTTTGTTTCTCAGGTTCCTATAAGAGACATAATGACATGTTAATAATCATGAAAAGCAAAGTCCCTCTTGAATCAGAAGACACATAACAAAGAGGGCTGAGGAAAGAATGCTGCTGAGAAACACGAGCATTTTTGCAGTATTGAAGGTCTCTTTTTATGACTTAGTGAGTTTACCTATAAAATATTGTTTCTATTTTTTCTGTTTGGAGGAGTAGAAATTGCAATAGCAAATTAATGAGCTTCAAGCAGATCTGATGTTTGCAAATACACAGCTCCCCTGGCCATGGCCTCTGAGTCTACTTAATAAGATGCTAGCTCTGTACTGAGACCTTTATTGCATCTGCTGCATGCAGTCCAGGCCACCTAAAACAGACTCTTCAACAAAGTAAATAATATGACCAACTTCACCATTTAATTGATTATTTTCTTTAACCACACTTCTAAGATTTTCTAAATACAAGTATATTCTCAAATAGCCAGCCTGAAAAAAAATCAATGGTAATTTTCAAGTGACAACTTACTAAACTGTAACCTTTAAAATATATTACATGGACTTCTTTTCTTTTTTTCCCACAACTATAATCCCTGCCTTCTACAAAGTTCAAACTTAAGACATCAAAATTTAGGCTTGATTTTCTTCCTTTTGCCATTACTTCTGCTTTGTTTAGTCAGAGTTTGCTTTAGCACAAAATATTTATGACAATCCAACCACTACACAAATGGCAGACTTTATTTCAAGGTTTATTACCTTGAAGCATGTCAGCCAAATGAGGTAAATAAAGGTAGGGGTATTGTATAAGGTAATTAAGTTAACTATGTGCTGACAAGTTACCACCATTGATCTGAGCCTTTGTAACTGACAACATGCATGGATTTAGCATGCACCTTAATCATTGAATGAAATTAGTGTCCACACTTTGGCATTTTATTCTGCAAATAGAACAGGCCAGGAGACAATTAGCACAATGCTGCTGACAGCTGCTGGCTTATTCAAGCCACAGTCACCTGGGCATTTTTAGTCCTGAGACTACAGGACTCAAGCATGTTCACACTCAGAGGTGCAGATTAGATACAGAGTGAAGGCAAGAATTGGGAAAGGCGCTTTTTAATTAACATTACTCCTTTGTTAGGTATTAGATGAAAGTTGAGGATGGTGTGGGGGAAAGAGACTGTGTTCCTATTCCAACAGGTGACACATGGCTACACAAGGACCTCCTTTTCTCTGCAGTGCTGTACCTCTTTGAGAAGTGGTTCTGTATCTGGGTTGGAGGTTTCTGTTGTGGTTGAAGAACTGTCATCATCTGCCAAAGAATCCTTCAGCTCATCCTCCTGTTGCTTTCCTTTCCCTCTTCTGTCCTTTTCTTCCCGCTTCTTCTGTGGCTTAGCCTTGCGCTGAATTGTTTTCCCTTTTCCTAGAAAGATAAGGATGCTTCAGATTCTCAGCAGCAGTACTCACAGACAGGCTAGTTCCCTTCATTTCGGAGGCTAACCCACGTCATTAAGCTTCTGAAGTGTCTTGTGACACACCAACCACTTTTGCCCCTTTGCACCAAATGTGAGCAAAAGAAGAACCCTGATCTCCACCATCACATTTATGCTCCTGAGCTGTGTCCCCATTGCCTCTCTGTGGATGTGGGCACCTGGTTGCCTATAATTCCTCTCTGCTCTGTTCCTGGCATTCCTTTTAAACACCATAGAATCCAATTTGACAGTTTAACCACATAACATTAGATTTAAACATAAATTTCTGAGGATGGAAAAAGCTCTATCATCCAAACAAATGAAGAACAGCAATGATCAGCATGCTTGTCAGTTGGGAAAAAACCCAAGAAAACATGAAACAACTTGAAATAAGACTCATGTGAATGAGAAAAATCACTAATAGTATTTGCCTAGCAAAGATGTAAAAAACCCAAATGACCAAAACCTGAAAATCTCACACCCAAGTATACTTTCTCCTCCTGATATATTTCATTACTTCAGAATGGACTATTCTCAATACAGAGCAACTGTGCGTGTGTGTGTGTGTGTGGAGTCTTTATCAGCTTACCATTGCCTGCTGCTGCTATGCTCTCACAGGATGTGAACTTTCATAACATTCTCATGTCTTACTAGCTGTAGTATGTACCTTTACTCATAGGATCTTTCTTAAGACACTGCTCTTCAGAATAAGCACTCTCATTTACGAGCCACACAGCACCTGCATACAGCTCCCTGGATGGATTTAATTGCTCACTCAAATAAAGTGAGCTGTGCTGAATAACTGGATTCTACCTCTTTTGGAATTTGTACTAGCTCAAGCTGGAATTGTGACTGGAAGCACCATGACAGCTATTATATTTCATTTGGCAAAATGGTAAAGTTTGTACCAAACCAGAAATTTGCCTTCAGTATTTTGGTAAATACCAGATACATATCCGTGCCTTCAAACTTTGTTTTTTAGTATCAGCTTTTTCAGTATCTAGAAAAACAAAAATATTGGAGATAAAAATACTCTTTTTAGTGTGCATGTAAATTGTTATGTAAATACAAGTAGATCTTCCTAGAAAAATTTTTTCAAGGTTGGCTTCCAGCATATTGGGGGCATTTTGGTTGTGCCTCAAAAGGCCTCATTCCAAAATTTGCTTGAAATGTAGTCTACATTCAGGACTGCTAAACAGTTTAATGTTCATAATTAGAAAATCTATGTAAAATGTTATCATGACATTAAAATGTAACATAAAGCAGCTATTTAACAAAAATCTAATGCAGCCTCTGCAGCAGTCTGCTAGGATTCGAGTATTAGGAAGCTGAAACAGAAGACTATAAAGTCAGGAATTCGGCACAACGTATTATGACAGACAGTTTTAGCCCAGAAGCTGCTGCTTCTGCAAATGCTTGTGATTAGCTCTTAATATTTATCTAAAGACAAATACCCATGTGTGTATGTAGATGCAGATAGGTTATGGAACTTCCCCTATGGTTTTATGTTTTTAAAGAGGACAAATGGAAATGGGCGCACTACCTCATCTGGAGTGGGAATATGCTTTTGAAACCGAACTTGGTGGTCTCCACGTACTGTGTGCAGCTGCATCACAAAAAACTCTCAAGTGCAAGAGCTGCTTTCTTCTTAGGGGAAGCTAGAAATGGAAGATGCGCTCCAGAAGTGCTTTCAGGCATTCAGAACGTGAACTGCATCAGTCCACTGCACACCAGTCATATGTAACCCATGACGATGTTGCATCCTCACCACCAGACACTTTGCTCTCCAGAGCTGCAACACTGCACTGTTTGCCAACATGAACACTGTCCATGAAACCTCCCTACCATCACATCACCTGCTGCAGTCCTATTTAGCCTTTATGGAATGAATACCTGACAAACTGATGGCAGTTCTCTTAATTCTCCCAACCACCTCCTGTTGTGTAAACTAAAAACAAAATAGCCCAGAAACAGAGTAGCATATTTCAGCAAGACACCAAAACCTCTCATCATTTCAGTCTCCACTTTGAAAGACCAAATGCATCCTAACATCCACTCTGAACTAATTAAGAACTTTCTGCTCATTACCACCTAACAGAGTGAAGCCTTCCTCTTTGGTGATGCATGATCTTACAGATGGTGCAGTGTTTATACGCCTTCCCACGATTCATTTTCTTAACTTTCCCTAATAAGCAACACAGTATCAGTGCCATTTCTGTACAAGTGTTGGTAGCAAAAAGTGAAAAATCGTTTAAAAATAAACACATTAACATTAAATAATCACATAACTCTGGGATGCAATTGAAATTGCTAATACAAAAATCATATTTAGAAGTGTTCATAAGAAGGCAATAACTGACAATTTCAAAAGTCTAAACATATCTAATGTATGAAATTTAATACATTATTTTAAGCACCACACAACTAGAAAGGTGGATAAACAAATCCAACTCAACTCTAACCTCATCCAAAAATGAATGTAATGTAGAGACACAGGTGGCTTATATTAATTTGCTGACCACCTGACATTAAGGATTTTCTACAACTGCAAGTCTGGGCATGAAGAATTCCATTCCCAAACAATACCACAGGGGTTTACTTACCCATCTCTCTCTCTTCCCCTCCTCCCTTTCTCTCTGCCTCACTTTTCACAATACACTAGGACAACTCCCTTTTCCCTTCCTCAACCCTGAGCCCCCTGAGTCCAAATGATGGAGGCGAGAGGCACGGATGCCAACCCAAAGGCAAAGGAATAGCAACAAAAAGCAATTTTCTTTTTGAGAGAATCAAGTGTCTAGATATTCACACCTGCTTTCATGAAAACATGCCACTGTTTCTGCAGGAAGAATGAAAAGCTAGCACTGCACAGTGAACTTCAGTGCCAAAGGCAACACAGTGTTCAAGACGTGGGCGCACAGGGCAGGGAACCGCAACGAAGTGCTCCCTTTCCACACTATGAAAATATGACCTTTACAGTTGATTAAATCTTGTCCTGTGGCTTACACAGTCAATCATCCCATTAAAGCAGAATTGTATTACCTTTGTTTTTTGCTAGTGGAGATGGGGGCTGTTCTGTAAACACATCAGGGGAAGGGGATTCTGGGTGGTCAAAGTCTTTTTCCATAGTTTCTATGAGCCCTGTGAGATCTGAATCCTCCGAGCTGTGTCTTCTGCTGCTGGCACACTCGCCGTGAGGCGGGCTGAGAAGCGGGAGCTGTGGCAAAGCACTTTCAGTCTGTTGCTCTTGCTGCTGGAGCCCGGATGCTGGGGGTTGCTGGAGGGGCTGCTCTGCCAAAGCTGGGGCCTGCTGCTGCATCAGCTGCTGGTTCTGCCTCGTCCCCTTGGCTCTTTTGCCTGCGGCATGAGTCTGAGCTGTGGCACCTGAATCCACGGTAAAGGGGCCTGTTCTGTTCACTGACTGCATGGAAGCTGCTTGTGCTGAAGTCCTGTTAGGTATACTTGAACTGGTTTTGGATTTGATGTTTTCCACATCAGGTGCATTTCTATTGCTGTGAAGGTGTGCTGTTGCATTGCATTGCTTATGATTCCCTGCACCGGATCGTGACGACGAACTGCCTGCTCCATAAATTCCTCTGGACGAACTGTGATTAGAATCCGATCCAAGTGTATTCAAGCTGGAAGAATAACACATGTTTAAACACACTCTACAATGTTGCCACTCTTCACCATGAAAAGAGAATCACTATACCCAAAAGAAGCCTTGAACTACACTATTCTTGGCATACAACCAGCAAAAATGCCTACAACTTGTTTGGCAAGTCAGTAGCCTTCACCATTTCCTGTTCACTTGCCTGCTGTACATAGGAACAAAAACACAGTAAAATGACTGTTGATATACATGGTGGAGGGAACACTGAAAGGCGATGGTCTTTAGTTAACTTAAGACACCTAAGGCAGGAACTTCTGGCATGCAATTTTTTTGCAATCTATACATTTAACTTTTGAGAATATTAACAGGACAGGTGGCAGGGTTTGTTTTTCAGTGGATTTTTTTTTCTTTCCTTTTTTTTCTCAAAAGAAGAGTATTCCTCACAATCCCAAAATTAATCTTTTCATCCAAGCCATCTTTTTATAAGCAACTGTGAGGATATCTTTATTCATTCACCTGTTCTACAGAGCAGTATTACTTTCGTAATGGCCAGATAACTAAAGAAGAAATAAATGGGAGAAACACCATAAGAAGCCCAAACATTTACTTACTTTCCATCAGATGAAATTCCAACTATTCTCCTGAGATCAAGTGGCCTTCCCATATCAAAGGGAGGGTTTGAGGCCTCAAAGGACAAGCGTCTTCTAAATGGCTCCCAAATTCCTTGAGCTTCTAGATAGGCTGTTCCAATTACCAAGAGAAAGAGTACACTGCAGAGAAGAAAGGTAGTAATCTAAGGATTTATTTCTTAGTTTTCAACATTTAAAAACTAATGACTCTACTAATATAGGACAAAAAGTTTGTATCTGGTACTGAAAGTTGCATCCAAACTACAATTTTGTCTGATAGAAACATACACAAGACTGGCATAATATGCAAATCACCAGCACTGAGAATGGGAGCTAGATGCAACTCTGACATGCAGTTGCCAAATGTATTAATCCAAAAGGAAAAAAGTTGGACTTCAAAACCTGGAGCCACAAGCATGTAACTATTCAAACAGTGATTTAGGGAAGGCAAAGATAAACACCACCTTACCAAATTATAAAACATGGACTATACAAACTCCTAATGTTCATTCCTAGAAATTAAGGATAGCTTTGCAACTATATGGAAGAATTATTATAGTGGTAACTAGCAAACACATACATGATGGCATCCAGAAGTTAGAGGCAGTTTATGCACAGAATTCTTGGAATATTATGAAATATATCAGGACTCTTCTCTAGTTTGCTGCTAAGAAGGATTTTTGTATTTTTAAGAAAAAGACACAAGGGAAGGGATTAGTATTCTCTATTCATTGTAAAGTCTAATTAACAAATAAGCACATATAAAATTATCCAAGCAAACTACACTTAAGAGCTGACAAGCATTACTTACTCTATCAAAGAACTAAAAACAAACTCAGCCTATACATTTCTAGCACATATATAGAAGAAAATCACATAAGTACTCACTCAGCACTTTAAGTAATGCAGTGTTAGTGACGACACAAAATTTCCTAAGTAACAAAAATTTTTCTCTTACTCTGGAAAATGCAGTTTCCTGACTAAACAATGCATTACTTAGGAAAGTGCTGAAGAGTCAAAAAAGAATATGAAGTGGGTTTTAACTTTATCTTCTCTATTTCTTTTATTAATCCCTAAAAGGAAAGACAGCCTAAGTGAACATTTGTAAAATGGAACAGCCAGTAACTTACTGTGGGAAACAAAAAAAGGGATATGATATGTATGTGATAATGCTTTGGAGTTGCAGCACACAGAAAGACCACTTTTTCTTCAGCACCAATACATTTCACACTAAAATATGAGCCCAACACCAATGAAAAGAATACCAGCATTTGCTGCTACTGGTAAGTAAAAACTCATACTGATAACTTTCCACACTAGGGTTTTCTTTGTACAAAAGCAGTGGGGTGAAGTGTCTCATCCAAGAGGTGAGCAGGGACACAGGGTTTATAACTTCTGATTTCAAATAAAGATAGACAGAAGTTAGACTATGGAAATGGTGGCATTTTCAACTCATAATTCAACAAGGTATAATTAACACGTCTGTTTGCTGAGGAAAAATATGCATTAATATCCTAGTGCGTAACCTGTGAGTGTGCAGTGTTGCAAACAATGTCCTTCAGGTTCTCAGAAATCCCATTATTAGTATCACCAGTTGTCTGTCACATAACAAGTGGCAGCAAAGTTAAATTCATCCAAGGCATCTGCTAAGCTCATTACAGTCACTGCCTCGTATCTCTCTAAAGCACAATACTCCAGAATGATGCTTACATTTCTACAGGAATTCACTGCCAGCAGTGCTTGAATACCTAATATGTTTCATGTTTGGCTTATTTATCAAAACCCCTACAGCTTACCAGGGCTAACAGGAGTATGTATCTCACTTAAAGAAATAGGTTCAAGCAAGACGTGTATTGTTTTGTCCTTGGTTTGAGCAGTTAGTACGCCTCAGCCTTAACGAATTCACACTCAATCTACAGCAGTGTTTATTACTTTGATCTCCTTTTAGCCTGTTTTATTTTACAGCCACTATAGCATGTGCTGAATACACATGTGCTTCTCTGTAACCCATATTCAAGCAGTGGTAGTTCGTGCCCATACAGCGGTAAGAACACACACACACAACCCCCCTACCTCATTATTCCTGAGATGATTATGTACAGTGCCAGTTCCCAGTTGGGCCTGGGCAGTGCTTCTGCACATGTTGCCAACATGTGATATGGAAGTGATGCATTCAAGATAAATACAAATTCAGAGCCTCCCGCAGTGATGAATTTTAATTCACGTATAACTCTGGAAGCAGTGAAATCTGGTGTAAACCTGGAAACAATATAAAGCACATTAGAACTTTTCATATCAACAGTACAAAGGTTTGAGACAATTTTAATAACTCGTAGATTACAAATCAAAAAAACCCCATAATGCAACTCCATCAACTACCACACAGCCTAAAACCACTTGTGCATCTTTCAAATACCTCAAGATGTGTTTGATTATGTTCATTAACACCTATGCTTAACACATCTGATTCTAGATTACTGAGGTACCATACAAAGTTGTAATAACTGAAAAGAAGGGTTTACTACATGTGTTAATAAAAGCTATGAATGCAGTAAAAATTTAACAGCAGTAAGTAAGTAATGGAACCAACTACTACGTGAGCTATAAATTTTCTTAACACTTCACCTTTAAGTCACAAACGTGATTTTTCAAAAGCATCACCACTATTGTCACAGTCTTATCACAAACTATGATTGTGCAGAAATACTAGTGAAATACTATTTCACTGCAGCAATATTTCATACATCCACTTGCAGAATAGAAGCAACTTCTGAACTTTTCAGACACCATTTTCTGAAGAGTTAACTTTACAACCAAGATCAGTGTTTGGTGCAGAGTTTTTTTACAATAAAAACTGACAGAATTACACAATCATTACCATTAAGACAACAGACAAAATATTCAAGATTAAAATACTGTGCATTACAATAATAATTCTTAGACCAAAGGCTCTTTTCTACATACTGCGATGCACCAAAATCATATGTAGGTCTAGGTCCCATGTGCATTCACAAGTCAAATGAGGGAAATGTATAAAACCCATAGAGTAACATTATTCCAACTCAGCAAGTTATACTTATTGGATAGTAATAGAAGCAATACTATAGTCAGTCATGAAAACATGGTGTCATGAAAAATCAAACAGTGTTTGCAAGAAGAGGGAAAAGTACAATAGTTGTATAAAACTGTATAAAACCCCCATACACTCAAAACTTCAGTAAAAAACCCTCAGAATTCAACCAAGAGAATTTTCCTCTGAAATGAAATTAAAATTCCAAATGTAAGGCTCCATGTAGATGTACGAAAAACACTTACAATATGACAACGTCTTTAGAGGCATTGGCACTTAGTGCAAATTCCTGACAGTTAACTACTTTAAATCCATATCCTTCACATGTGTAGCCACTGATTTCCATCGTTTTCACATTAATCTGCAGCTGCCCTGTATTTTCCACTTTAAATGTTCTTCTCAGTGTGAAATTCGGTTCTTTGTATTTCATTTCTAGAAACAAACAGCAGTGGTTAGTGTTAGGCTAAGCAGATATCCTTCACTATAATCGTATTCTACAGCAGAAGAGAGTTCTGTCAGTGTTACAGCATAAGGGGGACTATGAAGGCCCATGGAAATCAACTTTCACTTGTAGAAACACATCTCCGCAGCCAGATTCTCACTGCTCTCAAGGTAGGGCACTTGTGCAATTCCAGAGCCCTCTAACTCATCAGAGAAAAAACACAAACTCCCTAATCTCTGACAGCACTGCTACCCCACAAAGAAATCACCTAAGTTGCAAAGTTCTTTGATGTACTGCCTAATGTTGTGGTATTCTGTGAACAGTCCCAGCAAGAGAAGAATTAAAACAGTTTTTTTGTTTCTTTTTTTGTGTGTCTTAAAAATAAAAACACATGGCTTAACTACATATCTTATGAGCAAAAATCCCTAACCACAACAGGTAAAAGGCAATGACTAAACTTTACTTCAAGTTCTCCTACTCATCCCTCAAGAAAAGCAGAATAATCTCAGATAATAATTAACATGGCACCTTAGAAATGTCTGGAAATCTGCAAAGTAGCAAAGCAGATTTTAATACCAGATACAACTAAAACTCTTTTACCAGTTTCTTAGGTAATATAGGTACTCTTAGCTCTCCTCTCAGAAGCAAGCCTGAAGTCACAGGGCAGAAAACTCCTCTCTGATCTCAGAGCAGAATCTTGCTGGAATTTAATTTTCATCAAGGAACATACCCAACCTGTCTTCCCTAATGGCTGTGTGTTTAAAGATTATGAAGGTGTGAGGAAAAGAAGTACACAGAAAGTTACACCCATGATCCAATTTGTATTAAATTTAGGTACTAGAGATTTTGCTAGTAAATATGCCAAAATCTTCACCTCTGTCTTGAATTTTAGTGGACAAAGAGCTTCTGTTTTATCTTTCCTAGTTCTCACTTTAAAATGAAAAACATAATATATTTTGTATTCTGCCTAAATAAAGTAGCAATTTTAATGTATTTAAAGGAATTGAATTTCTGAGGCACTAGAAGAGGGAAAAATATTTCCACACATTTCAAATTTTGCACATAAAATATGATTTCCTTTCTGTTCAGCATATTAGCTCAAGAAGTACTCACTTTCTGAACAGTCTTTTAATAATGCTTCTGTGATTTTAAAGCGTAAAGAACTTCCTGGACCAGGAGGTTTGCCTGCAACCTTCAAGCTCTCAGTTGTTCCTTGTCCTTGTACCATTATGGCATCTACTACAGTCAAATTATTTCTGTGTAAAAAAAAAGGGCAGGGAGGAAACATTCATAAAAACTTCTCTATATACTATGAGTCTATATCCCCAATCTGGAGAACAAATACATAATCTGTTCCACAGATAATTTCCCACATTATGGAAGTAAACAGCAGGGGTCTCGAACGTAGTGTTGCCAAGACAAAACTCTAAGAAATCACAACATAGCATACAAACTCCAGTGAAATACTAGTTTAAACCTGTATCTCTCTTACTAAGGCATCACACCTGATACAAAAGTGAAATAGTTATTCAATGCTCTTTACTAGAAAGACTGAACTTGCATTGTATCTCGATCTTGCAAAAAGGGCATCTCTAACTAGAGACCTTTCTTTTAAGACAGTGTAAGATGTACTTCAGAAATCAAGTCTCCAGGTATTGGTGGGTGAAAAGCTGGACATGACCCAGCCATGTGCACTCACAACCCAGAAAGCCAGTCATACCATGGGCTGTGTCAAAAGCAGTGTGGCCAGCAGGGTGAGGGAGGGGATTCTGCCCCTCTGCTCTGGTGAGACCCCACCTGCAGTGCTGCATCCAGCTCTGGGGTCCCCAGCACAGGAAGGACAGGCCTGATGAAGCAAGTCCAGACAAGAGGCACCAAGGTGATCAGAGAGATGGAGCACCTCTCCTAGGAGGAAAGGCTGAGAGAATTGGGATTGTTCAGCCCAGAAAAGGGAAAGCCTCCTGGTGACCATACAGGAGCTCCAGTACCTAAAGGGAGCCCCTAAGAAAGATGAGGACAAACTTTTTAATAGGCTCTGTAGTGACATGACAAGGAGTGATGGTTTTAAAACTAAAAGAAGGTAGATTCAGACTAGATATAGGGAAAAATTTTTTTACAATGAGGATTCTGAAACACTGGAACAGATTGCCCAGAGAGGTGGTAGATGACCTCCAGAAACATTCCAGACCATGTTTGACAGGGCTTTGAGAAACCTGAAGATGTCCCTGGTCATTGCAGATGGGTTGGACTAATGACTTTTAAAGGTCCCTTATAAATCAAGCCCTTCTGTGATTCGGTGGTAAGTATAAGACTGGATTATGTATTTATATTACTGAATATGTACTGAATACAGTTGAAATACTGTAAAACATGTCACAATTACGTTTAAATTAAATCTTTCTGCAGACGCATAGGATCCTACAATTATTTTTGTAAAAGCAATAGTTTCTTGACAGCTGATCGCAAGAATGATCTTATATATAAACAGAAAAACAGAGAAAAACCTCACAATTATTTCAGCAATATCTCTCTTACCTGACAACAATCAATGATGAAACAGTTTTATTAAGGACTGGGGTGAACTTTACTTTGACAGACTTTGTCTCACCAGGTTTTAATATTAGGCTTAAAATGGAATGACGAGCCAGGCCCTTTGTAAGTCCCACAGTGGTCTGTAGTGGCTGGACCTTAAGAGGGTGGGGAAAAAAAAGTAACATTTAAAAAATATTTTAAAAATAGGACATTTTCACATGTATTTCATAAAAATTTATTATTTTAGCTAGAAAATTGGTCTTGTCATAAAAAAGGATACTACTCAATGACATATGCTGGTTTTTTAAGCAGAAACTCTGATTGCACAAGAATTTCCCTACTTATTAATAAACTGCTTGTGTTAGTGGAGAAGCAGAACAACACAACAAAACAGACCTGAGCTAAACTTCATCCATGTAGATTCAGAAAGTTGTAGTGGAAGAAAGAGACCAGAAGTTCTTACATATATATTTTGAACACTAAATTAGCATCAAGCCATTATGGAGTATTTTTTTCTCCTCAGAATTTTCCATTGTTAAGCAAACAAAATAGAAGAACTACACGAAAAAGTGTATTTTGCTAAGTTTGCCATTTGTCTTCAGACACTGAACAAACATTGAATGTTAATCTAAAACACACTGCAAACGAAGGGGAAAAGCCAGATAAAAAAAGAAGTGCTAAGGAGGTGGCATGCTCTATATGAAAAAGTACACACTTAAATCACTTAAAAGAACCAACAAAGCCATGGGAAAATCAGTTCTTTGCTAATTTTAGAGCTTGCAACCACTATGCTGAAGAAAATAATCCTGTCAGTAAGAGAATCAGTAAATGAAGTTTTCCTGTAACTTCCACAATTATATTATAATGTAAGCTTACAGCAAAAGTGACAATTCATTAGTTACACTTGAAGATATAATTCTTTTCCCAATTTCCTGATGTCCAACAGAGGCATCACATTTTCCACACTAATAACTAAACTTAAAGACATGTATGGCTGAACTCTTATTAAAACATTAAAATATCTGAATTTAAAATTACCAATAATGTATTGAAATACTTACACAATTTCTGAAGACCTGGAACTCAAGAGTCCTCTGATTGAAATTAGCTGGTTTACTCAAATTAAACCTGAAATGAAATTGCAATTTTTTCTTTCTCACAGATCAGGGAAGGTAATGACATTCTTGCATTTATGGATTTTAGCACAAGTCAAGTATCTATGGTAGCCCAATAGGCAGCTGAAAGCATCATTTGGTTTTTTTTTTAATCCTCCCCTCTCCCCCCAACATCAAGTTAAGGGAGAAATGTAAACATATCTTAGCTCAGTAAAAAATACAGACATATGTTCAATGGCAATAGATTCAGTTCTCAATTGGCCTAATGATTCAAATTCTAGAGATGGCCAACACTAACTACCAACACAACTGCCATATCATGCATTCACTCCTTGTAAAATGCATTTTTTTCTGCTGAGTGGGAAGAGCCCAAGGATTCCATAACAACACTTACCGTTCTAACAGCTTATCAACAAAAGTGGATGGGTTAGAATACAGAGCTACTGGAAGAAACTGAATATACACAGGAACATCAGCTGGATTTTCTAGAAAAATTTCTTCTTCCTATTCAGAAAGACAATTTTTAAAAAGTTTACATTACCATTAATGCAACTAGAGACACCTGTTAAAAAGATACTATCACTAAAACAACTTACTGATGAGCTATTTGTGTTGGTAAGAGGGAAGTTCAGATGGCGTGGTGAACTAAGGATGGAAGGCCAGGACATTTCTGCTGTAATTTTCAATCGGACATCCTTCTGAAGATCTGTGTCTACTTCAAATACAGCATTCAGTCTGGAGAAGAAGTTATAAAACTTACTTTTACGTTTTGCAGAAACAAATTTTGAGACTATAACTGATCAGTAAGAAAAATAACTGAAAATGTATTTCATGATTTGCAAAGGTACAAACAGTAGAAAGGAACAACTCCAATGCAGCACCCACAATCCAGAAAACGTATTTTGCCTGCACATGTGTAATGTACAGTAAACCAGTACATCTACTCTAAATGCAATGGATACACAGACTGTGTGCCTGTCTAGTAAACCTAAAGCAAATATGAACTAGTCACACTTGGTGCTAGCCACTATTTCTATCAGTGAATGAAGTTTTTTGCTATTAACCAACCTCTACAATAGACTTCGATCCCATCCTCCTACAAGCTCTCCAACATGAACTGAAACAAAACTAACAGTAGTGAGTTCTCCAGTCGCCAAAACAGACAAAATACTAGACTTCAAACCCAGAGAAGTACTTTGGAGAGACTCCAAATGTCCAAGTCACAACCCCTCTGTATTCAGAAGTTGTCTCTCCTTTCCCTGAATGATCCCTTGGATAGTTGGGTAGTCTTAACTTTCTTTACAAGTATTAAATACTTTAGAATATATTATAAGAAATAATATTAAAGCATTGTATATTCAAGCAAGAACTGCTATTTATTCAGAACTAATCATTAGTAGCAGTCTTCTTTCCTGTTCTATTACTGTAGGGGATAGGACATACTTGAAAGTTACTAAAGGTGTGGCTAAATAGAGGATTCTGTTTAGATCAAATTTTCTTAGAGTTATTAATATATCACCATTATAACACAGAAGTGATAAAGGGGGAATGCTTTTGCATTCATTTAGTTGCATACAGACATTTTGTTTCTTCACATACCTTTTTTAAAAGGGTAATCTGGATGCTATCAACATAAAAGACACACACACTTGCTGTTTATGTTAACTCATGTCTCTTGGAGATTAAATCAGCTTTATGTATGAGAAGGCAGATGTTTAAAAGGTATGTAGCAGTGTACAGAGTTTGACTTTTTCTAAATATTAAGTATCAACCATGAATCATCTCAAGGTAAAATACAAGAAAATTTTGTAATTCACTGAAATGCAATAGTCTTGGTACAGTAACAACAGAAAACCTTATGAAATCTTAAAAGGGATATTGAGGATACTATTTTAAAACAGTTTAAGCAGGGATACCGAACAAACAGTATAATCTGGTTTTGGAAATTTTTGCAGAGTAGAGACTGTCTTGTTGTTACAATCTTTTCAACAACTCCAGCAACTCAGTGAATAGTAACTTCCAGTGTTTTCATTAATTAAAGGAAATTATTACTGTTTTTTAACTTTTAAAACGCACTCTTTAAGGTTTTGCAGAGAAGGCCAAGCAATTCCGTCTTGGACCTCTCTCAAAGAGCACAGCAATATTAAGAAGCTTTGTATTCTATAAGAGCACACATATCACAGAATTATTACTGATTTAAGGCCTGAGCAAAAAAGAGGAATAAAATACTTACCTATGGCTTGAGTTCTCTTTTATTTCTGTCCATTCTTTGAATAAATTCTCATGTAAATCCCAGTCAGAATCCCAGGCATCTTCTTGCATTGCTATGCTGTGCTGAACTTTAGATTCCGCTATAAGAAATAATGTGTTTTTATAAATCTTCAAGTAAAATCACTACTAAAGGAGAAAACTCATTTTAAACGCTTTTCATTATAAAGCTGAACATTACTTACATTTAGATAGAAAAGGCAATCCTACATAACAATGATCTCCACATTGTAAACCAGGATCAAAATAAATATTTGCAATCTGCAAAACATGTAACAGCTGATCAATTAAACAGCACAGTAAATCTAACGACCAAAGAAAAAAGAAAGAAGATTTCTGTTGAACACAGAAACTTAACATATACTATATAGAAAAGAGAACTTATAAACATTTAGAAATAAGGCATAAACAAACCTTTGATTTTTTTCCTGGCTCTAAATCTTCTTTATTACTTCTTAGCCTCTTATAATAAAACCTTACATCTTCCGACAGGGACCGTATGTGTTGTATTTTCACTTTCTGAGAAAAGGAGTTCATAATGTTCAGGCTCTGGTGAACTACTTTCCCCTGAAGAAAATAAAAGGAAAAAAGTCTGCAGGATATGCATTTTTGCCTAGCATATGTATCTATTTATGCAGGCTGGCAAAGACCATAGCACTGCTGAAATGTTAAATTGAGATTTTAACTACGCTATCGTAAAGAAATGCCATTTGCAACACTTCAAGGTAGTAAGTTTCTGTGAAGTTGTATTCTTTCCTCCATGTGCTTCCAAACATAGTTCATCTTTGAAAATTAAGAACACCTGAAGTATCTTGGAAGAGCTAGGACAACAGCTCTCCTTAATCAAATCATAGTAAAAAAAGTATCAGAAGAGGAAACGCAAGAGAAAACTTCAGTTTTCTGAGCCTCCTATTCCTAAAGAGAAACAATCTTTTTGTAAGAGATCACAACTAGCAATTAGAAATAGCAATTAGTTGCTATTAATTAGAAATAATCTGAAAGGAAGAGTAAAGGGAAGCTACGATTACAAACACTACAGGTGATGGAGGGCATTTAAAAGCCTCCTTCCCGCTCCCAAATGCAATTAAGACACGAGACATCAAAACTACATTTCAGAAGAAAACAGGAAGTTTTTTCCCCACACCTTTACACCCTGCCTCCTTTTCTGAGTCAAACATTAGTTTACCTTTTAAGCATAGAAAATGTAGTTTAATTGTCATGATCAAAATCCTTACAATGCTCAAGCTCTACCCCTGCCCCCAGTTGTAAATCAATGATTCTGTGGTCATGTTTTACACCTTACCTCAACACCCAACCCTGACATGTATAGAGGGAACAACTACTAGGAAAAAAACCAAGCAGATGAAAAGTGAAACTCAGAACTGGTGGCAAGAGTTCTAATTCACGTAAAAAAAAAAAATAAAAAAAAAATCAGTACAAGCAAATATAAATACCCAAGACTATCTTTTAATTAATATTATTTTATTGTTCCCCTTAAATCAATACTTTAGACTTTAAAAAACTTCTCTAAGTTTAAGTGGAAACATGGGAGAGGTCTTTTGCAGGTTGAAAATTTGACTGGCCTCAGGAAACAGTCACATATTGCAACAGTCTCAATAGTAGTAATTACAGAGGGAAAGAAACTACAAGAACAAATCCTTAACAGTACAGTCCTGTTAAACTGAATAGGGGGTATGTCTGAGCTTTGTCTGTGGATTCCTATGAGCAACAAACTGTCATCAACTGGACAAGATACAGGTTTGTTAAAGTGTCTAGAACAAATATTTTACCAAGACCTTTACACAGCATTTAGACATGAAATAACAGACAAGAGAAAAAAAATTTTTTCATCAGTAATAAGAAAAACAGAACAATGCCATTTAGCACACAGGTCCTCAAAGATGAGCTTTGATCAGGGAAGAGTTGAGAGGTGGCACTGTGAGGTAGAGTTGACACTATGAAGCAGAAGTCAACACCGCTAAGATTTATTTAAATCAAGACACTGACCTTTACAAGGCCTGTATACACTGTCAGTGTATTGCTGACAACCTTCAACAGAATACCAGAAATCACACTTAGGTACAAATACACTAAAATTATAAACAGACAGACAGCTCTGGGAACCAGGCAGCTGCAGGAGAATTACATCCTAAGTATGAACTGAAAAGTATGTGTTACTAAAATAGTAGCACCTAGTTATTCCTGGATGGTGTAGCTGTCAAGTTTCTGTACCAAACACTGAAACAAAAAAGAACGGATGCTATTTTAGTCTTATTTTCAGAAGTAATAGAGGGATTACAGAAGAACAAAATGCAACAGTAGCATGAATTCAGTGAGCATAAGTTTAGTTTGAAATGAATCCAAGAAAAAGTAAAAGTAAGTGTCGTGGGTTTACTCAGGAAGAGTCAGTCTTGCAAGTGACTTATGGTGCAGGAAGCAGTGCACCTTGCTTCCTGGGAAACAGAGTTAGTGACCAGTTAATTTTCAGTATTGATGAGTATATAATTTAATTAAAAGTTGTTCCGCCTCTAAGGAAAAAACCATATTTAAGAGAGATACACTTGAGAAAAAACTCTCTTTCTTGTCCTGTCGCTGCCAGAGAAGCAAGTCCTGTGCTTCTCTCTCTGGTAAGGCTGGGCCCTTACCCTTTCTCTCCCCCCC
>VZTJ01006074.1:1008745-1073945 GCA_013397795.1 Orthonyx spaldingii
ATCTTTTTCTCCTGGGCGGCTGCTAGTTGTGAGGCTGAAAACCATAAGAACTGTATTTCTTGTGGAGAAATCAACATAGTAAAGCAAAAGAAAACTCCTCTCCCTAAATGACTGAAGAAAGACTAATTTAGAAGTGGTAAACTGACTGAAAGTCAAAGTGTTGTTTTTTGTATTGTCATTGAAAAAATGGAGAGGTGGGAAGAACAAAAGTGTTCTGATGGGTTTGTTCTAGTTCTTAATTTTTTTCTTCCTTTTAGGTCTGTTAATAAACTTTCTTTATATTCTTTAAAGTTTGAGCCTGCTTTACCTACTCCTAATCCTTATCTCACAACAAAATTAAATAAAATCTGGTAAGTGTGCTCACGTTTAGCTAAAAAAAACTCAAGTGAACGAACTCAAACCACTACAGTAAGTCTGCTGTTAATGTTCTCAAATATAAAAAGAGCTAAGTGATCAACTAATTAATGGAAGTAGTAAGTGAAACTGACTGCTCTGAAAAGCTTGGGGCTTGAACACAGTAAGTAGTCTATGATCTTGTCAAAGGTGATAATTGTATCTGAATCTATACTTCCAAACAAAATGCAGGGGGCCAAAGGTCCCCTGAATAATTGTCTGAAAACATTACTAGCAAAAGCATGAAGACAATAAAAATCACAGCCTTGTGGGGAAGAGAAAGAATAATGCCAGCAAGGAAACTGCCTGAGAAACACGGGTGTTATAAGAAGTATCTGCCTAAACAAAATAAAGCAACAGCAAATAACCAAAACAAACAAACAACCCCCCCCCAATTCAAACAAACAAAAAACTCCCACAAAAACTGCAAAACCAAAACATAAAACCACAAAAAACAAACCAAACAAAACACAGCTCCCCACCCCCCCCAAAATCAAGCTGACCAAGACTGTGGACTTATTACTATGAAATCCTGAGAAGTTCTCTAGCCATTTCAGCTAGAACAAATTCAAAGTAGATTAAAAAATATTACTTCTTCATGATCTAACATGGAACAAAATATTTTAACGTGGCACTCAACTGGGACATTCTTGACAGGAATAATAGTAATAATAATAGTAATTTCTAATAATTTAATAGATTCAGATACAGAATACAGAAATTACCTTATCTCAGGTGAAGGAAAGGGAAGTGGATCTTTAAGCTATTTTAGCTTATCAAAGACTTATTAACCAGTTCATAATGAAGTTCTAGATGTGGCACTCAGTGTAATAAGTGTCCATATAATGGTGAAGCTATATAGTTTAAAAAAAAAGAGAACTTAAAAGCCAACTAGTAATCTTTGCAACTGTAAGCAGGACTGTTTGACCTCAAGAGTAGCAAAAGACTTCAGAAGAATTTGTGACATAGGAGATCAGAATGTAGATGGAATAAGTGGCAATTGCACAATTGCACCAAACATTCACTGAAGTCCTGCTGACTGACCTATCTTCCTCTGATGACATCTATTCCCATTACATCAGTATTCTAAGAACCCATTCAAGTGGGCTGTAGACAGTATGTAGATGAGAGGACAACTCATGCTTGGAACACGTCAGAAAAATCCCAAACAACCCCCAAAATAATGACAAACTGATCATAACAGTTCAGTCGCACAATCTCTCCAGCAATTTGACATAGAACAATTCAGGACAGTGGTCTCCCTTGAAAAAGGCATACAAAGAAAAAACACAGCAAGTAAACACTTAATCCTCCCCAACTCTCTTACCGGAAAAGAAGGTGGAAGAAAAACATGTTTTGGGGAGCAGGTCAACGAGCCTACAGCAATCACGGCCTTCACTGGTATAGTTAAAATCTGGACAAAAAAAATCCAAGAAAAATTTAGAAAAAAACCTCTTACATTTCCAGCCTTTAAATGAGTCTTGCACTTTTAAACTGCATAGAATAACAGAACACTGAAATTCCACAATTGATGTAGTCTAGGATTATATAGACATTTAAAACATGGAGACATGAATTAAGATTTCAACCCATCATCATATTCTGAACAGTCACTCCATCCTGTCAGGAAGCACACCTTTACTTAGCCATCCTCAGTTCTATTCTACACGGAACAGAAAACCACACTGAAAACATAAGCTCCCCAATGGGGTATTATATGGGTTTCATTTGAATGGGGCTTACTTTGCTGGAAAACAGCGTTACTGTTGTATGATGCAGGGTTAACTTGCAAAGATAACCTGACCTCTGGAGCTCCCTTCTAACCTCAAGCTCTCCCTCATACTACAGTCTGTCCACCAATATAACACTTAAAGACTGAACACATCTTTTGGGCAACACCCATTTATTATACAATAAATATACCTCATAATCTGTTGTGATTTGTACTGCTCCATCATGAATTCCTTCAAGTTCCTTCGCTATTAGATTTACTCTGAACACTGCGTAATAGCCTGATGCTAGGATCACCTGCAAATGGTAGAAAAAGTCACCAATGTATTCCATTAAATAAAAAGAAATTTCACTGAAAACAGACTCAAAATCCATTTAAAACCACTGTCAGTGATAAACAATGAGTTCACATACATAAGGGACTAACATAAAAATTATCTATTCCTTGTGGTGAGAAATTTGCACTCATCCCAGATTAATGACGAGCATCATCTGAGGATATGGAGATTGGTTAGATTTTGAAAGGGTAAACTTCAGAAACAGCAGTTGGAATCCAATGCTGTTCCTTAAAATAAATTTTGGAAGTATGCTTTATTGTACTCAAGTTCAGACAAAAATCAGGAATTCTTCTCTCTCCTTTGCTAAAATGAAACTGAAACAAGTTGCAGAGGCTTGTCTCTTTTCTCCCCCCCTAAATCTAGCTTTAAGCAATGGATTCAAAGGATTACTTACTGAAGACTGATCAGATGCAGTAGCATTTTGTAGTTCGTGGTGGTTTGCAATTATTGTTGTTCTGTTTCCCTTTTCAGTTGTTAGAAGTTCTACAGTCAAACCATCCCCTATAATGTGCCAACTTTTTATAGCCAGCTTAAAGAGAACAAAAGGTACTGCTTTCAGTAACAACACTGATGTAAATTTTTAAAAAGATAAACTAAAAATAAATGCATCCTTACCTCTATTGGATTGCTGTTGATGACTGCAAATAAAATGCTGGTAGCTTCTGTTGCACTCAATATGCCAAAATCTATAAATCGGTCCTCAGTTTTTGGAGACAGTACAAAGTACTAGAAAGATTGATAAAAAGTATTTTAGCATAAGTGAAATATAAAGTGTGCTTAAACTCTAAGCTCATTAAAAAATGCATTGATAACTTTAATACAATAGTACCATGACAATCTCAAAATTCTACATTATTAAATTTCCTACGTAAAACTAAGGCTTTTAAAGGGAACAGAAAAGAATTTTTCAGCAGACACCAAAGTAGAATAAAGAATTCAAGAGTCCTATGATATTTTTCTCTAATCAGACAGAAGTTGGCAAAACAAAAGGCAAATACTTACATCTAGAAATCCTGTGTATGCTCTGACAGGTAGGTGAAATTTAGAAGCATTGGTGATAAGTAGAATATTGTTATCTATGTGAACAGATGATGTGGAAGGCATAAAATGAAGTGTAAAAATGTATCTGGATTCATTAGGTGGAATTAAGACTGGTTTACTGAAGTTCTGGACCTAGATCAGTGAACAATGAAGACCAAGGTTACAATTGAACAAATGCATCACATTTAAGCATTTACTAATAGATAAAATCATTAACTGAAATGGGACTTACTTTAAACATTAGCTTTGCTTCTTCTGGTAACACAACATCATGTATAAGGACTGCAAAACTGAACGTGTTTGTTAGATAGATCAGTCTTTCCACAGAATCAGCAGCACTGTCACGGATGTGAAAGAGTGTGGCAGCATGATCAAATCCTAAATATCTATTAAAAGAAAACAGCATAAAGAAAATAAAGATTTTCCTCAAAGTGTTTTCCTTACACAAAGGCTAGAATTCATTATTTCAATCAGTAGAAAAGGTACATACCACACTGCATGCTGAAACTATATTATTAGCACTACAGGAATGCTAATAACGAAGTAATTCAAATAAGAGAAGCAAACATGTAAATCAGAATAATAGGAGGACTAATAGGAAGTGTTGAAGTATTAAGATAATTTACAAATCATGCGGATTTCTTATTAACCAAATCATGTGTCTGCAGCACAAAAATTCTGATAGCTAAGGTTTAGTTTGTTTGCCTTTAAAATACTCTGCCACTTCCGTTGATAAAGTAGCACCTCATTCAAAATGTTTTTAAAGTCAACTTAGCCATACTTTGTAAATAAGTAACAAAACCCAGGGAAACACTGAGAGTTCTTCCCAAATTTTGCTTAAAACCAAAAGTATTTTCTCTACCCTTACTTCACATAGCAATAGAACAGCAAATGCAAAACCAGAAATATTTCCAATATTGTATTTTTAATACGTCTCATCTGCAGTCTTCAGCTGCTCTGAAAAACAACTCATGAAGGTAAATTTTAACTCAAGCCTTGAAACCAACTTATGAATGGCTAAGACTACCTCATCCATTTGTTTAAAAACAAGTATATTCCCTTCTAATTTAGAGCATTTAGTTTTTGAACTATGTTCAGTTACTGGAAGCTTACCCATCCAACACTTCTGCTTGATACGGTATTTCAAGTTTGGAATAGCTCTTCTCTTTTGCTTTAACAGTTATTTTTCCAGAGGACTGTGATGCTTTTTTTGCTTTTGATGCTGTACACACAAGAATATAAGAAGTTTGTTAAAGCTGACAAAAACTGATCCATTAAGTTAGACTAGAATGAGTGGCAGAATAAAATCACAGAGCTAGCCCAGAAATTAATTACCATGGAAGGAAAGAAGTAGAACTTAAGGAAATTTCAACAAGCAAGCTAACATGGTTTAAAGTCTATATGAAGCAAGAGATGCCAATTTTGAATTCTTCCCATTTAACACTGGTTAGATGACCTGCCTGATTTAGTAGGCTTATTTACCACAGGGAAGCCTGACTGTTCCTGTCATATAAATAACTTGAACATGTCCAGAGGATAATTTGGATCCCAGATGAGCTAAACTCCCCACTAAGAGTATGGAATATATCTATCCCTCCCCTAACAGGACAGTAGCCTGAGACTGCTGGGCCCCTCACTTAGAGCTACCAGTTGAGAGGAACTTTGGGCCACAACCATAACAACTTCTTAATAATGAAGAAATGAAAGACAAGCTAAACTTTACAAAAATAGAGTAGAATCCATGTAAGAACTCAAACTACACAAGCATCAAGAGTGATGCTCACACATTAGCTCCAAGATCACAGAACAAGCAATGACAGCCTGGTAGCAAGAGTGCCAAAAAAAAAAAAAAAAAAAATCAAGGGTTTCAAATACTAATTAAGGGAAGCCACCAAGCCCCTAAGGCCCCTGCATGTAATTAGGACAGCTGAAATTGCAAATATTTAGGGTTGGCTGCTTCACTGATAAGAATTCATCAAGTCAATTCCTTAAACACATTAAGCAGCTTAACTGGGTATTTTTCCGAGGAACCACCCTTCCTTCTAAGATGTACTATATGTTAGCCAGTAGGCCCTCATATTACAATTCCCACCAGCTTCAAAATCTGAACGTATTATCACCTCAGGTTGACAGAATTTATCTATTTCAGAATTTATAAGCTAAAACATACTTCACTTGTCTTAGAAACCATGAGCTATTGCATTTCTAAAATGCTAATCCATAAATGATCATAAAAATCAATCCTCTCCTCTTTATCCATGCAACTTCTAAAATTGTGTCTACCACAAGTATTGCATCTATAAGATCCCATTTTTAAGCAATCCAGGCAGACAGACTTACAGCACCAACTAGTATCTTAAAGCAGTAACATCTGAACAGTCACCACCATTCTAACACTTAATTAAAATCTCTATAAAAACAGAGGTGCCTTTCTACAAAATATCAGCATAGTATCTAAAAAGTCACACTATGTAGGAGAAAAATCATAGAACACCAGGTTGGAAGGAGACCTCAAGGATCACTCAGTCCAACCTTTCCTGGCAGAAGTACAGTTTAAACAAAATGTCTCAGCACCCTGGCCAGATTGATCTTAAGTGCCCAACACTGCAGAATACACCCCTTCTTGGGAGATTATTTCAATGGCTGATTGTTTTCATTGTGAAAAATTTTCTTCTTGTGTCTAACTGGAATTTTCCCAGGAATAACTTGCACCTGTTACCTCATTTATTAGGATTTCTCAAAAACAAATGTCTGTTAAAAATAAAGATACATTTAAATAATCAGTGCCTTAACATAAGAATACTGCTATGTTTATTAGAAAAATTAAGAAAACCTTCTCTTCTCATCTGTATTTACCAGTCTAAGATACTTGTTGATCATGAACAAAGACAATCCTTTCAGAAATAACTGAAGTTCAGAAGAACTGTAAGCCTTTTCCAGGTAGGAAAATTCCATTTCCTTCTCAAAATTATAAATAGCATTTTGTTAAGAATGTGCGACTATATATAATAAGAATAAGTGAAAATAATCAATGAAACTTCAGTAAGTTTTCAGAAGCACTCGATAAGCTCTAAGAAGAGAGGAGCAGTACTTACCATCAAAGCTAATACTTGCAACTTTGGTATATTTACTTTCAGAAGCTTTTAACGTAACGGGCTTGAAATGTACTGTAATAGCTTCATTCTGTGGTGTAGGTCTAACACTCTGCAAACAATCAAAATATGAAGCACCTGTAAATTTATCATTGCTAACATGTTGTGAAGCCTTCATGTGTGTTTCACAGTGATACAACTGCAACTAGTTTTGGCCAAGCTCTTACTGGTCTGTCTTTCCTATAACAAAGAAGCATTACAAGGGGTTTTAGAATTTTTTTCAGGTCCTACAAATTACTCAGTCAATATACAGGAAAGTGGGTAACAGTGAGTTCTCCTTGGGGATGTTGAATTAAGTGACAGTATGGCCAGAAACATTTCAATAAAATAGAAAACAAACCTTATTTAAAGAAATATTTAATTTTTATTCTTAATGTTGCAGGGCTACAATAGCCAGGGCTATTTGTTTCTGGTGCACTCACTAACAAAGCTGTTAACTGACTTGTGCAACTACCAGAGAGGATACAGACATCTCCCTTGTCTAATCCCACGGTAAGTCTGCAGAGAAAAAAACAACTGATTGTATAGAGAAACGTTTTGTAGGTCTGCAGTGACACTCATTCTACACCAACACTTTACAAGGTCACCTTTTACATCTGAGGATTACTGCTTTAAACTAAATGGAAAAGGTAAGTGGGCATTACTGGAAGAGCTGTAGTGCCAGTTACTAGCTAGAGCTGATTTGTAGAGGTACTCATTGCTGTGCAGCAGGATAAGGAATTCCATGTCATCTCAAGACTCTATAAAGATCGCTAGCAAACTCTCTGTCTAGGTTCCATAGAGAAACTGGGCATAAAGCATTTAAATGCTCTTATTTTCATTTTGCTTAAAATTAGGATGGTTGCCATGATTCTTCCTCCCCAGCTGTCTTCTCCTGCTTTAAGAACAGCTCAGCTGCTCACACAGCAGCTGTTAAGCCACAGCAAATTACAGGATGCTGTGCTAAGGAAACTGA
Organism: Orthonyx spaldingii; assembly: GCA_013397795.1. Taxonomy (NCBI): domain Eukaryota; kingdom Metazoa; phylum Chordata; class Aves; order Passeriformes; family Orthonychidae; genus Orthonyx; species Orthonyx spaldingii. The sequence continues at coordinate 1,016,356 of VZTJ01006074.1, forward strand.
AATGAGTGCTGCCTTTACCTTATGCTGGGCTGCAGAGGTTTAGCACCTGCTTGATAAGCAGCTGAGCCTTTCTTGCTCAGGGAGCAGCAAGGCAGACAGCTAGTGGTACAAACCAATTACAGTTCTTCTAAGCCAAGCTGTCCTTGATTGTAAATTAAAGCATAAAAATGTGCATAAATAATGATGTTCTGCAGACCACATGATCTTTAGCAGGAACAAGCAGCACTACTCCTGCAGCTAATGAATAATCTCAGTTAACTTAACCAGAAGTTTTGTATTTTGGATTTATAGTACTGACCTTTGTCTACCACCATATCTGCATACATGTGGTGCAGATATTTGGTATTTCTCTTCATAAGTCAATTAATAACTAACTCAATTTTCTTCTGACAAAATCCACACTACAAAACCAAAATCTTGACATATCTTTAAAAAGACCCCTTTTAAAGTAGATGAAACCAAAGCTGTGATAAAGTTCACAACTTTTGCATAACAGAGAGGATAACCATTTTTAGAAGCTCTTTTCATGCAAAATACTTTTTTAATTACTGGTTTGAAATAATGCTGATTTCATTTAGTAAATCAAACTGGAAATACTCAAAAGGACAGCCTGTTGCCAGAAAAATGGCAGGTTTCAGAGGTGCATCTCTTAAACCACAAGTGTAACAAACCTACATGTATTTACTCAAAATGTCTACACCTGGTGAATTTAGTTAAGGAAGGAATTTACACAGTTTTGTTGAAAATTTCTGAACTACATAATGCACATTTCTCATTTGTTGCTTGATTACATGCTATAAAGGGAAATATAGAGTTAAGACAACTAAAGAAAAAACAAACATCCTTAAGAATCCTTTCAACTTCACTTTCCTCAAACTTCAACCTATTTCAAATAAAGTTCAAGTAAAACCTGTCCTGAAATATGCATTAAAAATCATCAAATATAGACAGGTCCTGAAAATACATACAAAACAAGCCCCATCAAGAATATGATACCACCAATTCTCTCAGAAAATTTCTTAACAGCAACTTCTGTAGGGAAGAAAAATTTTAAACAGACATGCTTCAGTAACACATGGCTCTCTCACAGAATGCCCCACTCAAGATTCCTGACCCTGCTCTGTGAAGATACATTGAATATTTAGCATAACTGCAGAAAATTAAGACATTAAATGTTCTAAAGGACACAAAGGGGGGCTAAAACCTTTTGCTTTTGCAGGAGTTCTTGAGAAAGACTTTGTAGGTTTAAGGACTCTCAGACTACATGTATTCTAATAACTAAAGAGTACAGGTTGAAAGACTGGCACATGTTCATCTACACTGTTTACCAGACAGAAGGCTCCTGAACCTAGTTTTGTATTGCCCACCTAGCATAGACAAAAAAGCCCTGTGCCTACAGGTGGCAGATTAAGGCTGGTTCCATCAGTGTCAGAACCACCTCTCTACTGTTTTAGTCACTTTTACAGACACAACTGTCAGTAATTTCTTGGCCTTCTGTTTAAACTGAGAAACACCTAACTAACTAAAGTTCACTTTCTCCATAAAGAATCATCCAGAATAGTCATGGAAGAAACTACTACTAAATTGTAATCCTTGATAACTTCAAGATGCACACACTCAAACATGCAGATGAAAACATAAAACAGAAGCAAACTGCTTCTTGCAGATTGCTAAGATAAATTAACCCCTATTCTAAAGTTGGAACAGAACTAAATACTTCCTTATACAAACACTTTTGTCGTCAAACGGATAGAATTCAGCTTCACTAATGCTGTTCTGAAGTTTGTGGTTGTTCATGTATCAAACATGATCAGGACCCTGAGTTTTGAAGTGTCCCTTTGCTTTAGCATCAAATAGGCTTAAACTGCCTTAAGGAAACACAAAATTTTCATTATAGAGAAGGGATAAAAGAAAGTGTTCAACAATCTACATTTACCAGATTTTTGACAAAAAGGCTCAACTGTTGCAGCACGACTAGTTCACCCAGTCATGAAATATGCATTATTCTCCTTAATAATGGAACAAACCCTATAAAATGAGGGAGATATTATAAGGAGTCTTAAAACTTGAAAAAGAAAGTGACTTGCTCTTATTTTCCTCAACCAGTTTGTTGGACCACAGCATGACTAAGTACTTGAAGGCAGAACAACTACAACTCTGGCAACAGTATTAGCGGTCTCTCACACACTGATGACCTGAAGATATTTAGTTCCTCCAGCACACAGCTGAAACATATGCTAAATATAGCCTTGGCCTTTTCTTCTGACATTAAGATGAAATTTGTCACACAGCTCTGTCTCACTACTTTCAAACCCTATCTCTAAAGGGTCAGAGGTCTATTTGTCAAGCTTTCCTAGGAGTAAGCTATTCACCAAGTTCCTTCCAAAAATTCTTTACTCTTGCTTACCACTCTGAAATTCCTTAATTGGCACAGCAGCAGAAATTCACACACTGCTTCAAAAGCCTGAAAGGTTACAAACTTCCCAACAAAGCTGTCCCTTAATGAAAAGAACAATTGACTTGATGTGCCATGTGATACATTGAAAAACACATCATGTCTGGACCTGTGTCATAGCTTTTTCAGTGCAAAAGTGAGTTCCAGAGGTTTTAAAAATACCAAATCAACTGCTGTGATACACGATAAAAAAATAATTTATCTGGAAACGTTTTGTCATGACATGTATAATGGTTATCAAGTGACAGCCTTCCATTAGATTGATATTTATGGTTTATAGCCCACAGTCTGAAGACCATAGATTTGAAAAAAAAAAAAAAAAAAGGATAGGCTTATGGTTTTTTTAAATGGAGAAGTATGAATTAAGTACTACACTACCTAACTACCAATACCTATCACAGGTATTAGAAGTGATGGTCTGATACTGATGGTCTGAAAATATGGCTATTTGCATTGTACTCAGCAAGTAAATTACACACTTAAAAAAAGAAAATCTGTCAAATCTAAGAAGACAAACATGCACATATAGCTGGAAAAATAATTTAATAAATTTACCAATCCTCTCAATGCAAAAATCACATACAGGCATTTTTGGTTTTTAAAACCCTCTAGGGAAGTTGTGCTATGGCTTACAAAGCCATGATTCCTACAGGATCACCTGATCTCATTAATGCAAGAAGCATTAGGACCTCAATGAATTAAAACCTTTTTGCACTATACTGTAAATTTCTCTTGCTTGCAGTATGCTGCAAGTTTCTCTTGACTTGAAAATTATTAGTGAATAACACCTTAGCAAGCACTGCAATGGACTACTGTCACAGTGAAAACTTATCTTCATCACTAAAAATGTGCCCTGTTTCTACTTTAAATTCATCTAGCTTCAGTTTCCAGTATACTAAGATTTTGTTAAATCTCTGCCATTAAAACACTGTTCCTCATAGTTACAGCTTCAAGCTTTATAAACACAGACATGTTCTCCAAGATGTCATTAAGGAACCTTTGCCAATCCTTCAGTCATTCTTCTGGTTCCTCTGGTTTCTTTTCAACACTTGAACACTTCAACACTTTTTGAAGTGCGCTGGGACAAGGTATAGCTAGCTACACAACTAAATTTGGAAAAGAAGGAAGACAGGAAGGGGAGAAGGAAGAAGTGAGAAAAATAGTGGGCAATGAGAAAAATCACACAGGAAAAAGGTATAAATGAATAAAGGCGGACTACCAGACTAGAGCCAAAATTCTGTAATAAAAACAAAGTAGAAAATCCAATCGCTAGAACTCTGAAGCTGACTGTACTTCACGTTCAGCTGCAGTGGTCTTACTGCAAAAGGCCCTAGAATGTTTGATTTCTTTTCTTATTTCAAACAACAAAGCAGATAAGCTCAACAAAACAAGGGTCATTTTACAGTCAGCTCTTGAAAGCTACTCTTTGCTTATCTTAATCCAAAATTATGTTGGCAACCACTTTTTACACTGATGTGTAGATGTGATGTGTGTATGATGAGGACAAAGAATCTCACTGACTCTGTATTAATCTCTCACTCATTAAACATGAATTACAATTCTCAAGTATAAAAGTTTCCAAAGGGTCAGATATTGCAGGCACAGCCTAAAAATGCTGTTCAGAGCATTCAAAGGAGGCTATGAAACAAATTAATTTTACCATGCATAAAAATTATTTGCTCTGCTATTAAGTTACATTTTCAGTCACAGATCACCTAGCTTCTAATTCTGAACACTACATGGTGAACCTGTGAATGATCAATTTTTATGACGAAAAAGTAAATCCAAGTAGAAAGTTTCAAATTGAAAGAAAAGAAAACTTACTGTAATTGGCACATCTTTTGTTCCTGAATTTAATAAATGCAGATTTAAAATTTTTGGCAGATCTGTTAAAGAACAAAAATATATCTGTTTGTTAGGCTGTTTTAACATATGAATCTTATACAAAGTCATTTACACTAGCTGGTTTCTTACATAACTCCACTGTTCAGTCTTAAAAAGTTATACTAACACGATAGAACAGCCAGTCAAAATAGCTAGTCCCAAGAATCTGACACAAACTGCATTTTTGTGTATTAGTAGGTATTACACGCTTCAGCTTACAACTCATATTTCTAATACATTAAAAGTGAATAGGCTAAAAATACTACAATGAATGACTTTGTCAGATGCACCCATGTTCAGAAGAAATTACTCTTACTTGAAAATCTTTACATGTTAAGGAAGTTGCAAGGAAAAGTTCTTCATAAGCTATCTTTTTTTAGTTGAAAAAAAGATATAGGTTTTTTCAGCAATAAATCCCTCTTACAGTTTCAAAAAATACCTCTGGTTTTACTACTTTATGATATATATTTTTATCACTAAACAATTAATGTAAGCGTAAAATGTTAAGCACAAACGTGTAAGTGGCAGTTAAAAATAATCCTATCATAAAACATTTGATCAAGTTTTCACACCTTCACTTCTCCCCATGTCTGAAAATTATTAGAACTTACCCAGAAGTGAAGCAATCTTTCAAAAGAAGTTCACAAACTAAGTGAACTGAAATGCTTTTCAGACTAAGCCACGTGCAACTGTGTAACACTAACGTTACTCCTGGACTTACAACCTGGTGTGCAAACCACTGCTTGCTCGTACACACCCCGAGTACTCTTTAATCTGTACACTGCTGTAACAAGCTGTTGATATCTGTCTTTGTAAAGGCATCACTCCACAAGCAACCCTGAACAGTACAAAGGCAAGTGGGCTTTCCTCTCCCCACCCTATTCCTGAAAAACACTTTGAGAACTGAAGCGTGGTTTACCTTGTGTTCGTAGTGTACCAAAATCTAGCATTTCTGTTGATGAATAGATTCCTGGTGCTTTAAAAAAAAAAAAAAAAAGTTCCAATTTTCTTATTATACTAAGAGTTAATTAACTTGAATAACTGAAAAAAACCCCCAACCAAAACACAAAACAAACCCCAAAATCAGCAAAATTCCAACCACTCTTTCACAAACCTGTTGTAACTTCTACTTCAACAGGTAGAATAATAAATTCTGTGTTGTCTGAGGCATTTGTTTTTATTCTAATGAAGGCTGTATGATTATCTGCTTCCCTTGAAGAAAAACTGGCTCTCATCACTCCTTTTGTTTCATACGGAGGTATTTCCTGATAAATAATCAAAGCACATCTATGAGAGCACAGTAATTACAAAAAAAGCTGTCACACCAAATAATTACAACAGAAGTAATGAGTATAACTGTGTTAAGAGAAAAATCTACAATAGCAGGAAGAGAAAGGCTTCATGTAATTAAAATTACCATTAAATTTATAAAGGATAGTTGTAATCATCTAATATGACACTGATTAAAAATAGGTATATGGAAGAGAACTTCCATGTCCTACTTGATTAAGTTAACGATTCTATGATTCTAAGTTTTATGTATTAAATTTGTGGTAAAAAGACAGTAGACTAAATTAAAAGCATCTGGCCATAAACAAAAGATATTCAGAAAAAATTTTGACAGTACACCAAATATTGACTTTGCATATTCTAATTGTTTTTTCTCCAAAGCAGACACAAGCCATACAGTGTTAGTGCTAAATCCAAACCGAAATAGTGCACAACTTCACGCAGGCAGAAGCTTGTAGAGCTCTAAGTTTATTAGTCACCATATAATTTACAGGAAAAAGTAAAAAGGTATTTTAGTTTCTGTACCACACCTATTCTATCAGTTCTAATCTGCATTCAGGGTTTAAAAGACAACTCCTTCTGTATTCCCTGGACACAGCTGTAGCACAAGGCTAACTTCAGCATCATAGCTGAAATACTAACATTGGATTGTCTTCCCCATCACATTTCAGAAGGTCTGAGGATTGGATTTTCAGTTGGTTGCTTAGTTTTCATTTTTAAATAGGAGATGAAAACCTTGATTTGAAATTTTCTAAGGCACAATAACTGCAGATGTATTCTTTCAAAACTATTGAATATCAAAGTAAGTTCTGTTTTCACATTTATTTGCAGACTCAACATAGTGTAGCCATTCATTAATGTTTCAAAGGATGTGATCTGACTCTTCCATATGTGTAACTAGGAATCCAAAGTTGGTCAGATCCCTGAAGTAACTTTGAAGAGTGATTTCAAAAATACTCCTGCATATGCAGACTGCTTCATCCAATCATTCAAGCATTTGGCATCAGAACAATTTTATACAATTATGTATATCCATATGTCAAAGTATCATCACCATATTTCAAATAATTTCTTCTACTGTGAAGCTTTTTCTAACTGCAGTGCAGCTCTTGACATAACCAATACAACGATACATCTGTGTGTTTCCTCCTACTGGTCTGACTTCAAGTTGCCTTATTGTTTTGAAATACCAATGGTTCTATGAAAATGCATATCAATGGATATGAAAATGGATGGATATAAGAAACAAGAGGATTAGTCCTTGCAAGACACTGGAAGCTTTCACATGCGAGTCATCATTGCTTTAACTGGCAACCTGGCTGAGAGAAGCTGAAAAGCTACACAGTCTGAAAAAATCCCCCTTGAGTTCTCCTGACAACTAGGAAGGGGCTATCTTTAGAAGCAATGCCATTTGACTAAATCAGTGTCAAAACATTAGGATATTTATGTTTTAAAATCCAATTTCATGGGAACATCTAGCCCTCAGTATCTGTTTCCACTGCATTTTTTAAAATGTTGTGATCTGTGTTAATACTCATTTCCTTGCAACTTTTGTATCTAAAACTAAAGTACTGCCATTCTAATGGACTTTCTACACAAAAGAAAAGTAGTAAGTATTTTAACTCACTTGGAAACACTTAAAACAAATATAACTGTCACATGACTGTAATGATACACTTGAGCAAGAGACAAGCTTAGGAGCCCAATGGCTTTGATGTCTCTCCCAGAGCAAAAACCAGTCATCAAAAAATCAAACAGTTCTAATTGAAAAGGAAAATATGTTTTGTATCTAGGTGGACATTACTAACTGTGTGACACACAGCATGGAGCCAAAGACTGTATCTTCAGGATGCTTCTAAATTTTATTTCACTTAAAGGTATCAGTATGTGTTACTTCAAGTCAGATTTAATGAGCCAGATCACGAGTCCATCCAACCCACTACCTTGTCTCTAGCAGCAGACATGATGAGTAGGGAGTTGATGCAGGGCATTCATGTAGGAATATTTTCTGGAAGAGCTTCCAGCCACTCTCAACTCATGATCTAGGGATTTACTTCAGCTAGACCCACTGCTGTTTTATTTAGCAGTCTGTAATAGATTTTGCTTCCCTAAGTTTGTTCAGATTCATTTTCAACCCATGTGTGCATTCATAGTAATTTGCAGGAAGGACTTTCTAAACTAGAAAACCCCAGCACAAACAAAATGGCCAACACAAAAAAAAACCCCTAACCAACAAACCATACAAAAAAACATGTATACTTTTTCTGTGGGTTAGATTCAGCTCACAGGCCTGCAGGAGACTGGAAGCTCAGGTAGGTGTAATTCATTCTACTGGGAGTCATTTTATTCTTCGCATTTCAAAAAAGCACAGCTCAATACATATGGCTTATCTTAATTAAACCTTCATTCAACTCCTACTACTATAACATTAACAGACCCTGTTACTGTTTCCATTTTTATGCAGTATTTTTATGATTACATGACAAGAAACAAAGTTAGTAAAAAAACCCCAAAGTCTAAGCTCATATCAAAATAAAACCTCCCCAAACAAGTACAATGAGTGCTGCAAGACGTGACTACTCACCCAAAGCTTTCTTGTACCTCCCTGCTGACCTGTTGGAAGCTCTAAATGGAGATCACCTCCACTGGAATACATTTCTACCACCTGAGGTAAATGACAGGAAAATGTTAGCACTCAGCCTGAAAGGGATCCTGTTCAGTTATCAGGTATTATCATGTGCAATGGCATAGGTTAGTGACTAGGTGACTACTGGACTATCTTACGAATTCACTTGAATGCTGATACAGCCATTTGCTAGTGCTGAACTTTATGTGCTTTCTAGAGCATTTTACAGTTTGTGAATCACTTAACAGAATCAGAATTTGGTTAGGTAAAGACATCAATTCTGCCTGAACATAAGAATGTTTCCCAACATTACATACTGGGGCATACTGAAACTACACCTTATGCTGTGCAAACGAGACAGAATGAAGCTAAGAGGCATCACTGGATTAAACGATGTGTTTAACTGTGTTCGCTTCAGTATTCTTCCTAATAACCAGTGAAGTTTAAATCTTTATTTTTCAGTAATTACAACCATTTTAAAAACTGAAATTTCACTGGAAAACCTCAGTTTAGGAAATTAAGAGATCTGCGACTATAATGTACGATGTCTAGAACTGATTTGCATTTGAGCAGAAAAAAACCCCATAGTATGAAAGACATGACCTCAAATAGCTCTAAAATTGAAACAGAATTTTCAGAAGTACCAAAACAAACAAAATTTCAGTATAATACCTTAAATGAGCATTTAATGATTTTTCTCTTAGGCTCACCTGCAAAGGTTCACTGTGAGGGTTATGTATATTTATTATAGGAGAGAAACTGCTATTTACAGGAACTCGTGCCCCAATAAATGGGCGCAATCGATAGGGGTTCGGAACTCCAATGCCAAACACCTGGTTCAGAAAAAGAAACACAAACTTAAGTAGCTGTATGTAATTGCTGCAGAGCCTAACATGCATGCCCATTTTAGCAATCTACCAAGAACTCTTTTTGATTAATTTTCTAACCAAGCCTTAAAACCAGTATCATATTAAAACTCTGAAATTAAGAAACTGGTTTAGTTTGCAGCTAAAGGCTGTTCCTCATTTCTACTATTTACTTACATATATACTGAAAAATAGGAAATCAAAAAACCACCTTTTTTTCTAACACCCTGCAATACTAGATACCAGCTAAAGGTAAATGAAATATGAAATGTTCCTTTAACAGTATCATTACGAAACTATCCATATTGGGAAGCATTTTTGTTGTTGTTTGCAAAACATTATCATGGTAAGAGTCATATTCTTTCAACAAGAGGATTTCTCTCATTCTTCACTTTTCAGTCTCTCTCATCTGTCTGAATTATTTTTCTGAATCTCCAGTGTGTAATTTTTTGCCATCTTAATAACATTGTCTTGCCACTCGATCAGTAGAGATAAGGGAAGAGCTAAAGCATGAGCTAGATCACTATAAGGAGCCACTAAAATAACACATGCAAAAAAGGTATTGGGGAGGTTTAAAATCCTATGTCATTGCATTGATCTGGGTTACAGTACTGCCCTACAGAGCTTTACAATGGTATATCTGTGTTACAACAGTAGGGTTGGAAACTTCTTCAACTGGGTTGATGGAAAAAAACCCCACAAACCAACAACCCACCACGATTGTGCAAATATCCTTGGATGGTTAAGCATCCCATAATAGATACTGCTTTGGCTGATTCACACTCCCCTTTTTCAGAAAGAGTGTAATTCTCTTACCTGATAAGTAAATACCCCATGATTAGAAGTGTTAATAAATAAAGTGTTCTCTACGTTTCCCACTACTCTTGCGAGGAAAACTACATCGAAGGACGTATTCCCTCCGGGAAGAATTTTCTGGAAAAAATAAAAGCAAGCAAGCAGAGGGATAAGCAAAACTGTTTACTGAATAAATTGCATCATGCAGATGAACAATAGTTTTTGTCTACAGGAGATCCTCATGTGTTCTCTAGGGAATACTGAAGTTCAAAAGTCAACTGCAGATTTAGAAAGAAAATGTAGAACTTCCAACAAATCAAAAGTGTAATAAACTAATAAAAATATCAATAATTTAAAACTATTACCTCATGCAGGCTCATATTTAATTGAATTTTTACAGTTAATTCTGAATTTAGAGTTCAGCTTACCACAAAAATATTTTAGATTGACAGTTCAAAGGTCACTGGAGAAATGCAATTGCTACAAGACTTACGTAAATGCAAAAGGTTGCTTGTTATAGACAGGTTTTCTGAATTTTTTCATGTTTACATGACTTGCTAAGCCACAGGCCCTGCAGACAAAACTGAAACTAGAGGACTCTATCTGACAGCCATGTGGTTAGGAGTTAACCCTGCTGACACCATGCTTTTGAATGTGCAAGTTCCTGTAACACAATTACTTACAGCTCTAAGTACACTGGAGTGACTACTGCACTCTAACACCACTTCGTGTGACTCAGAATATTCAGAAAAATTATGGGAACAGTTTGTTTCTGTATGTACTCTAAGCAATGTACTCACTTCAGCAACAGAGGAGATCTGCTGTTAAACCATCAATTACAATATACATTTCCAATGTAGTCAGAACTCCTTGTGTTTCTGTGCTCAGTTCAAATTTGCTCTGAGATGAAGAACTGCAGTATTTTAATACTTCTAGGTATGTAATTATTGCACTAAGTCACTATTTTAAAGAAGCTTTCATGCAGATTGCAGAGGGGGAAGAAAAGCTCATTTTGAGAAAGCAAAAAACTTACCCTATTTTGGAAAAACGATGCATGAAAATGTGATGTTGTAGCAGATATTGATACTAATGTAATTGTTTCTTCTGAGCTAGGGTTATGTAGGTAAACTTTTTCCATTTTTGGCATTCCAACTGGCCTGTCAAAATAGAGAGAGAAAATATTTTCAAAATGTCAGAAATCTACACATTAGAGCATTGGACTTTTTCCCATTACAACAGATAGGAGCATAAAAGTGATGAACACTAACAATAGAGCTTTGCATTTACTGCTTATTTCAAGTAACATATGTAACTTGGACCTATAAGAATTACTTAGTTAACATATTTTCCATTATTTTATTGATTACTTTTCCTGAAGGTTAACCTAATGTTGCACCATGCTCATGAAATTCTGTTGTGAGGTTTTGACTTTAGAATGAAAAGAAGCAAAAAGTTTTCTACTCCTATGCTAGAACCTCTAAATAATTATCTTAAGAGAGGGTGTTCACAGCAACTGAAACAGAATGCACCCTAGACAAAAGTCTAAATGATAATTTTTTCCATGATAGATTATAAATAGTCTTACCCAGAAACCAGAATTTTTCTGGTATTATATTTTCTAATATGCTCTACAGAATTAAGTATGCAGACATGAACAGCAACAACTATTTTATTTCTATACTGTATTTGAATTCATGCCTTAAGTAAAAAAATAAAGGCTTGAGATACATTCTAGAATTTAAGAACCTGAAAACATGGAAGTCACACAGTCTGCACAATTTTTCCAGTAACAAGACATGCTAACAAATATATTCGACACAAGCTTTTGGCTTGTTTCTTTTTGATTACAACAGCTGAGGTGACATAGATGATCCAGTTTCAGTGACTATTTTTCAGACTACCGTCTCTTCAGAATTTTTTTCATGCCTTTTAATTCATATATGTTAAGTATCAGCACCAAAGCACTAATAAAGTGCAGACTGCAGACTACAAATTGCTGCATTTTGAATTCTGGAATTCAAAATAGTTAACTCTTAACTTTCAGGCAACGTGTAGCACTTTCTCCCACATCACTTGCTCCAAACACTGCAAGGACACCAAAACTACTGAAAATAATTACTACCTGTAGTACCTGCAGTGATGATGACCAGAAACAGGCAGCTGTTCTGCCATCCTCAATTAACCTTAACAGACCAAATTAATATGTGCTATTGCAGTCACAGTTTTCAACTTAGAGTGGGCTGTGGAGGAACTCTCAACAGATGAAGCAACATAACTTTGTCGTAAATTAAAGGCTCCATTAAATGGAGAATTTAGTGACAATAAACAAACTATGCCACAATTTACAAAGTGATTGTGGTTACGAAACCCCCTACACATGAAACATGGGCGAAAGAAGCAGATGCTAAAGACCACATTATTAATTCAAAGGCACAATTATTAACCATCAATAAATCACATCATCACTAACAGAAAAATATATCTGCACTCTGCCACTGTAAAACTCTTTGCTTTGCTTGCTGAGTCCACCTAATTTCATGTCCCCATCAGCAAACACTTGTTCTTGATCATTCTTTCACTGTCAGAAAAATCTCATTTTGACTCCTCTCACTTTACCAGGAATGAAGACCACAATTTCTCTCACCTTTTAAAACCTGTACAAAACCAAACAGCTGGGTTAAGCCCTAACAGAAAGTACTTTTTATCTCTTGCCAGCATACATGGGGATGTCAGAAAGGGAAATGGTTTATCAGCTGTGACATGTTGCATTAACTACTACCCTGTTGATCAATGGAATCAAACAGTAAACCTATACACCTGGTTGTCTTTCGCTAGGAAAAAAGCTTACCAGATCAGGAATGCAAATGAGAGTCAGCCCTCCAAATTTCCGTATCTCTACCCCCACCCCCACCAAAATTCCCACCATAACAACAAACATGCAAATCCACAACGAAGAAAAGTGTCTGCTGATAGGGAGCTACCCAGCACTACCTGAATTCTGAACCCACTGCTTCAAACACTGACATCACTACAGATGGCGTTGAGTATTTTATCTGCTTGGTAACTATGAGAGGCACAAGCTTCTATAGCAGTCAACACTTTTGCAGCAAATTCCTTGTTTAGACAAAGTGGTCAAGCCTTAAACCAGTACTCTGATTCTACCAATACCATCATTTTTTTTACAAAGGGAAGAAATAAAAGAGTCAATCTCCTCCAACACTGAAGAAAGCTCTTTCAGCCTGAGAATCAGCTGTCTGTTCCCTAGTTCTCACTACAATTTTTCACTCTCCCTAGAGGAAGATATGCTCCCAGTGCCTTAGTGCAACTCTTTTGCTTGCCACAGAGCAGTTTTTGGATACTTCTCTTCCCCACACCACGTTCAGCAGCTCGTCAGGAAGGGGAAATCATCCTCCTACTCTGTAACAAAGCACTTCAACCACTCTTCATTTGAGGAGCTTAACAGCTTCTCAAAACTAGAATTCAACTGAACGGTTCCTTCCAACCACAACAGCAGGAAGAGAAAGATGAGTAGATTTTAATCACTATATTACACGTGAGCAAATGACATGACTAGTGTATCATCTGTGGTCTCTAACGAGAAACAGCTATGTACTGAAAACTGAAGATCAGAGGTGACTTCGGCGACACTTATGTGTCACATCATGTGTGAAACACCACAAAGCCAAGAAAATTATCTTGAATGAACCGGCAACAGCGAAGCACCAGTCTGCTCATGTCAGAAAGGTAGTTTGCAAATAAAACTCATTAGCCAGGAAATATTCCAAATATTAACAATCCTTAAAACCTTCATGCTTTTCCAGTTCTGAAAAGAAGGGACTATACATCTGTTTGAGAAGCTCAAGTCTATAAAAACAAACTGTTAGGCAAACAGCCATGACCAACACCACAGCTCACTAATTTCATATTCCAGACTAAATTACCACAGTATAATTAGAGGTAATATAGGCAGAAGGCACTAAAAAGGAATTCTGATGTTAGGACTTTGTTTTACTTTACACTTTTGCTGATCATTCTGATTTTGAAACAATGAGTCTGGTATTACATTTGGCTGAGACACAGCTTCCCTTACATTCTTTAAGCTTGATGTTAACCAAATATACAGAAACAGGACCTCATAAACCTCACCTGGTTTTTCTGCCATGAGACATGGTAAAATCCAGGTAGGGCAGTGTGCACCAGTCCCCTCTAATGAATCTGCATCCCAAGCAATAGTCTCACAAGGGATGCTCTCCAAGCTGCAGATTATCAAACCACAATGATCTGCACAAGTATGGCTGTAGCTGATGCCAACTTTTAGAGCAGAATTTCCTGGAGCAGTCACAGCTAGCACTTTTCATTGTGAGAAGCTGGTATAGACACAGACCTTCAGGCAAACACGAACTATCAAAGCATGTAAGATTTTGCTCCTTATCCGTTGTCCCTGCATAGTGCTAGGTCCACCTACACTGATAAAAAACTGACATCATAACCTAGATGAGAAGATGCTAATTAACAAGGGTGAGGTGCCTGATCAAATAGGTAAAGAAGCCTGTGTTCATGTTCTTTACTGCTGCAACTCAACTCTTTCCTAAGTCTGAGTTAGTACCTGCAATGCATTGTAAGCATGTCCTTGTAATGGAACTCATTATTGTTCCAGGGATCAAAAGGTAGATTCTTTAAACAATGGAAATCAGCTCTTGAAAATTTTGGGGAGACGAGTCCTTGAGTTATTGGCCTAAAATTGACTTGCAAAAATATGTAGCTACTCATTGTGAAGCAAATACAAATTGAGAAAATGCCCTTTTAAAAGAGCAATTAATTTTTCTTCTTACTGTATGTGGTTTAAGCACCTCTGTAAAATGCTCACTTGATTTATGAAAACTGATACAAATCTATTACTAAAAAGCAAAATATATTAATACAGCAGATACATTCTTCCTCTTCCATCTCTTATTCTTTCTAATGAGACTGGAGAGAGAAATGAAGTCAACCAAAAGTCCCCAGTTACCCTTTGAAATGCTGGGAACATAGGTAAATATACTCAATATTCAATTCCGGTAAATTCCTCATGAATTTGAGAATTTGACATATGTTTTCCCCCATGTACTTTTTTCATTTAGCATCTTTGGCATCTGTGGAAACAATTGTAAAACCAGTTGTCACACAACATATCACAAGTTTCACAAGGGTTAAATCAGTATCCTGTCATACAGTATCCTATCAGACAGGGGTGAATAACAGATGCCTAGAAGGCAGAAGCATAATGTGGCAAGCATACAAAGTCAGGTGCCCAGCACACTCCTAGGTTTGGGAACTTCCTGAACCAATGAACACGTTTCTCCAGCCAGAAGATCAGACTGAGGAAGCTCCAACAACAAGAATTTGGGTGTTGACTTGTAACGTATCCAACTCCTTTTAATTAAAAGAAACAAAACGAGCTGGTCTTACAAGGTTACTTCTAGAGACTGAAAGGGAATGCCTTTTGTGCCCCATTCTGAAGAAAATGCTAGTTTCCTTACACAAAGGATGCCTACATGGTGCACAAAACTAGAGAATTAGCGAGTAGAGCATTCTTCCTGGTTCACACGAAACTGGTTGAGTGACACAGGCAAGTGGCTTCTTTGCCTGAAGTTAAGAGTAGCTGAAGCACATACATTTGCATTCCCAAATGTGTCTCCAACTCAGAAAAGCAAAAGAAAACAGAAGGGTTTTGGTTCTGTATGTGTACTATAAATCAGTTGTTTCTTAGTTTCCAGATTTCACTGGCTTTTAACAAACAGAGAGAATTCTTTGACATGAGACTTGAGAAAAAGTTGGTGTCAATGTAAAATACTAAATAAAGCAAGTGCCCCATTTTATGTTAGGAATCTAACATAGATTCCATACAACAAAATCATGCCTTTTCCAAACAGTTATCAAAACCACATATACAAGTAGTAGAGTTTATCCAACCATGTCACCAAGTGTGGCTGGAATGAATCTAAGAATGTAATGAACTCTCGGCAGCATTGTGCAGTCTAGCATGATATGTGAACAAAACCTGAGGCAGAGCTGGATGAAATGTCAATTTACTGTCAGCAATTTCTCACATTCAACAAACTCCAAGGGAAATGAAGTTTCCTTTTGCAACATTTCTTTAAAATTCCAACAATCTCAAACTCTCACATATTAGAAGTGTATCAAATGTACTGTGTAAACATTTGGATGTACATTTTAGGCAACTTACAGGTCCTTTCACCAGCTGTTAAATGTACGTAAAACGTAGGACAAATAGCGATCTGAATAAATTCTTTCTAAAGTTGCTAAACTTTAGCTGCTAAAATTCTTTCTATTTTTTGTATAAGAGATTAGAGTTCTTGAAGAAACCAGACCATTTTGCTAAGCTTGTATCAACCTTATGTTACTTGGACTAACTCCCATGGCTTTAAGAACATTTATATCTGCTGCATATCTAGTAGATGCAAACATTTCACCTATAGCTCAGGAAAACTTGAATAGCTAAATTGTTGACAATATCATTTCTCTATTCTCTTACCATGCTAGTCCTCCCCTAAGTTTTACAGCAGTCAAACCTTACAAGAGTGTCAATCAATTTGACACTGATTGATCAGGGTGACACTGCAGTATAGCACATTCCTGATATGCCTTGACTTTTGAAATGCCCCCTTTTCATTTGTCTTCTTGTTCTTAGTCCATGTAATTAAAAGTATAACTGTAGGCAGTGCAGTCTAGATTCAAAGAGAAGTATATTAAGACAGGTTTAGCATGGCTGTATTCTCCAGATTTTTACCCATTCTGACACTATCCTGTCCTTAAAGTAAAGCATGCCCCTTATGTTACTTAGTGTAACATAAGGTCTCCACACCTGCAAAGTCTCAATATTTGAACGTTGCCAAGGAATTGCTTTCAAGCCCAGCTCAAGCTTTCATAGAATATCCTGCCAAGTACTAGAGCTCACAAACAAGAAACATGAAAACATCACAAAAATCCACTAATCAAAACACTCCAAAGGAAATGTAAAATGAGATTGTTTATCAACATAAAACCAAAATAAAGAACTTCAAAATACTGTCCTACCAATAAGAAAACTGTCTGAGAATGGGACCTTGCTCAAATTGAGTGAAGCGAGAACCTTCATGCACCACAGAAGAACATGTTGATCAAGGATTAAAATATTACTGCAACCAAAAGCATAATTTCATATATTACCAATAATTTCTATGATACAGGTGTAGGATGTCAACTTCATCTAAAATAATTCCACATTGTAAAAATTTTTTGAAAAGCAGTTCTAGCTAATATTGTGGTAGTATCCTAAAATACCCAATACCTAACTGTTTCATTATCAAAAGTTACCTCTATAAAAAATTTTAGTTGTGAAGAACTTAAACTTTACTTTTCATACAGTCAAAGTTGAATTAACAAAGATGAAGGCAATGTATTGAGATTTATGAAAATCCACATTCTCCCACAAAGCAGGTGTAACATCTGACTATAAACTGCCCTGCAGAAGTATTCTTCAGCCTTCACCCTGGGTTGGCCACCTGTAAGACCTCTAATATAAAGACCTGTCTTAAACACAGAAAGTCATGACTGTTCTGCCAAAATAGCCTCTGAGCAACCAACTCCAAAGCTATGGAGGATAGCATAATGATTACTGTTTGTAGGTTAGAAGGCCTCAGTTATTCCCATTTAACCACAGGGGAAAGTAACAGTTTAAAAGAGAGAATACACAGAACAGAATGCTGGTAAAAAAAAGTCAGCTAGTTGTGGAGCTGGATTTAGGTGGAGGATTTTTTTTCTTGTTTTCTTTAAAATACTGAATCTCCGATACCCAAGATGTTGCAGAATTTGTTCCAGAAAAAGACTGGTGTTGCTTCAGAAACACAAGAAAGAGGTTTACACATTAAATGACCAAATGAGTATTCCTCACTTAGTCCAAACAGTCCCCTGGCACAGTGATATAGGAGAACCTGCCTCAGTTCTATCCCATTCCCAGAGGGTTAATGTATACAGAGAACATTTGGGATGTCTTCAAGTGAGCGAAAGATTTGCATATCCTAACATACAGCATAAATTTCTTTTGATAAATATGAGATTACCTGGACTACCTTCAAAGTGGTAGACTATGGTAGTGTTTGCTTTATATTAAAATAGCATTAAAAAATTCTCCAACTGTTATAAACCAGAAGTAGAAGGCCGTCGCAATCTCGTCTCCAGGGGAATACAGGGAATACATATCATCTTAACACTGGTTTTGATTTTCTGAGATCCTTAGATAGAGTAATTTTTATTAAATATTATTCCTGCTTAAGTTGGCATGTTTTTGAGACATCTGATTAAACCTACACACTCTTAGCAGACCAAAAATGTCACAAGAATGGCTTGACTTACAACTGAAAACAAATATTAAAACGTTCCTTTGCCTAGGTACGATACATGTTGATAGCTCAGCATAAATATTAACTTCAAGTTTGCACTACTAAATACTACATGCTACCTATTAACAAAACACCCTTTGGGTATAGTACTTATTCAGAAACTAAACATGCATTTAATGCCTTTTCTAAAACCCATTAATAACAAGGACAGAAAAGTCAGAATTTGACTGTGAAAACCCTGTCTGTATTAAAAGGCAAAAACCTCAAAAGCTTAAATCTGCATTATTTGACTTCTAAGGTGATTGGCATCCACAGCCTGTTCTCACCATAAGGCTGAGTTACTCAGCATTTCTCAGAGTTGGTTCACAGATTTCAAACTAAACTTCACGGCTCCATATCTAAACCTTTTCTAAAACTGCTTTTGGCAACTTACTTAAGTTTTAATATATTAGAAGAGGATTTCTGCCTGAGACTATAACCTAAATGACAACAGATAAATTAATTACATTGTGCTACCAAAAAAACCCACCCAAACCAAAAAAGGAACACATAATGAATCAAGATCTAACACACAAGTTCCTTATTTTTATTGACAGAAGGCAGCAATCCCCCAGTGCAGTTGTGCATGCATTGTACAGAGCCATTCCCAAGTAAGAGATTTGTTCTACTTTTAACACTGAACAAGATCTGTACTATTTCTTCAGTGCTTTTAGTTTTGACAAGAACAGCTTACATAAATAGCTGAAATATAATGAAGAACGACTGAAAGTATTTATGATACTGTCTTGGATCTACTTGCAGCAAGGGAAAATAGACATCTTTGGAAATCCACAAAACAAAGAAGCACACGTAGCTTTCTTCAGAGCATAAGCATGCAAACTCTAGATAACCTTTAAAAGATACCTCAGAGAACATCACATTTATGCATAGTAGTAAAAGGTGCATAAAATACCTTCCCAGTATCAAAGTCTGGAATTACTATGAACTGAAAACTTTTATAATTTTCAAAAGAAAATCATTTAAATCAATAGGAAGGTTTATAACAACGTACAAAAAGCACTCTGCTCTACAAGTTTGAATTTGTACTGCACTCACCAAAATAATTTATTAACTATTACCTAATTTTCTTGTAGCAGACATGCAGTTGAGTAGGGCTTACCACTAGGTATTTTGCTATTCAATTTAGAAACTCAATATTCTCTTACCTAGGACTGGTTACTGACATTAGGAAGAAAATAACAAAACCATACAACATCAAAAGCTAAAGAAAATTTTGAAGGAAAAAGGAAGAGGTGGCAGAGTGACTTATCCTGTCTTTAATCAGAAGTAAAGCCACAATTTTGTTAGACCGAGGACAAATAAGTTCAGTAAAACGAGGAATTTTAATATAGCTTTGTTATTTAGTGACATTTACATAGGGTTTTTTTGAATAGAGGTTATTTCTGGAAAGCTACTCTGTGCAAGCAACATAACCAGTTATGGCTTCTCTTCCTTCAGAAAAACACAAGTATACACCATGTCAATACACAGGAGCTTCCTTGCGCAATTCTGTACTCACCACACTGTACAACAGCCTTTCCAACAGTAAAGGGTACTTTATTTTTATTAATAATTGTTGGCTTATCTATAAACAAAACAGTCTTTCATCCAACAGCAGTACTGGCTGAGGATGGGAGAAGCATTGCTGTGCTAAGGCACACCTGGGCTGTTTTCGTTCTTCCAGGCTGAACTGGTAACAAAATGTTTGAAATGCCTTCACTGCAGTTTACATTGGTCAAGGTATCAATCATGCCAGAAGCTCCATGAACACTAACTCCAAAACTAATTTTGACTGTTGGGAAGAAGAGGGATTGGCGCTATCTATACACAGTAACCAGTTAATGGTAAGACAAGTGAAGACTGAAGTAGTTCTCAGAGGAACTGACTGCAAATGTGCATTAATGAAATGTTTAATTTCTTTCCTCCTCCCTTTTGTTTAATGGAAACAGCAACCATGCAAGGTAGAAAGCATGGAGCCAGGTTCCTGGAGGCTATTTGTTCTCCTTAAGGAGGTATTGTCACAAGTCAACATTACTGTTCTAATAACTGCAGATCCACTGTCACTTTTTTTGCCACCAAAGCAATAGTAAAACTGATATGCTAGCGTACATGCTCCCTGATGTGGGTTACATTCAACCAGAAAGGTAATCTCAACCTCAGGACATTTAAGTTCTAGACTGAAAACTGTCCACTCTGCAGAGCATCTGTACAAATGCATAAAAAGTACATGCACCTACGTCATCAAAACCACAGCAGCTGACAGGTCGCTACATCATGCTTAAGACTGAGTACAGCAGCTCTTTGAAGGTCAATTACACTTAAAGTCTATTAATGCAATCTATGTATATAACCTTCTCCATAAGCTTCAAATGCTGTTCCTATTTGTTTTCTGGGTTTTTGTTTGTTGTTTGGTTTTTGCTGTGGGTGGGGTGATGGTTTTGTTTGTTTGGTTTGGGGCTTTTTTGGTTTGTTTAGGGTTCTTTTTGTTTTGTTTTTTAAAAAATTTATATAACTAAACACATCAAAAGACTTTTCTACTTACTGTTCATGGAAGTCCAGCATTGGTGGCTCAAACCGGAGAGGTCGGCAATTTCCCCGATACAGGGATACACTGCAAGAAAAATTGAAATGCTATAAGAGATACTATTAAATGACACATTTTTGCTCCCTTCCCATCTCAAATAGCCCTTTCTTAGCAAAACATTCATTAATACTAATAAAGCAACTAATTCAAAAGAAGAAACAAAACAAACTTGTCCAGTCAGAATACTGTAATTTTACAACATGATTATGTGGTGTCTCCAAGAAGGATTATGCAAGAGCACGTATTTTGAAAATGGACATAATTGAAGTGCAAACTTCTCCTCTACATAATGACGGCTAAGTGAAACAGCACACTAAATAGGTTTACATCATCTTTCATACATTGCTATGAAGGACATTTTGGATATTGTCCAATGTGTAACAGTAATTTACATACACATCCTGAGTTTCTCCAGCTATTTCTACTCCAGTACATAAACAATCTTGGATCCATTTTATGCCACTGAGGCCACATGTGAGAAAACAGCCAATACTGTTCAAACCTCGCAATATCCAGAAGACAATGACTTTGCTCTGGAAATGTTCCTTAGCTTTGCCTATACTAACCTCCCAGCTGGAAACTCTTTAGGAGAATTCTATTAGATGAAGACCAAAACTTAAATAGCACTTAAACAATCCAGCATTGAAGTCAACAAAGTACTTGGAAGCATTCTCTACTACTGCTTATTTTATCAGTACAGTTATATAGAGCACAATAGTTAACGCACAACAAAAATTACAAGTAATAAATACAAAGCAGTTTCATTGACTGAAACATTTTTTATTATTCAGAATGATGTGATTGTGACCAAGTTAAGCATCTCTGTAACACTTTATTTTGAGCTGAGTAAAAATCTTATTCACACAGAAAACAGGGAGACAACAACATAAAAAAAATACTTGGGGAAGGCTAAAGAACAGAAGATCAATGGCTCCTGAATGGCAAAACCATCAACTTCTTTTTTTTCTTCAAATGCTTTTTTTTCTGATATTAAAACAGCATTCTTGCTTTAGATCCTTGTTTTCTGTCTTTGTATCAATCCCAGATGCCCAAAGACAGAGCTGGAGCCACTTGTCCTGGGTAAGGAAAGCTATTCCACAAACCCAGTTCTACCCAGAACTACACAGTTCTGCCCCAACACGAAGGAGCAGCCAGGAAATGGGACATGCACATGTGGCTTGTCTTATGAAAGCTGGGGCCTTGAACAAAGATCAATCCAATTCCATCCAGTGCAATTCCAGGAAAACTAATTATTGATCAAACTCAGAAGTCGTTCCATACTCCAGAACCACTTCAACAAGGAAGCTATTTACAGGAGTAAAAGTTCAAGAAGAGGTTAGGAAATCTTAATTGTATCCTTTAATCAAAATTAAAACAAAAGCTTTTAAAATAAAATTACACTGTTTCAATGATTCACTCTAAAACTCCATGACTGAACCTTCACACTTCAAGTGTAATACATGGCATGCTAATCAATTTCCAGCTCTCTTTGTTTGGATGTCAAAGTATCTTCAATGCTACAGAGCCTAGTCACTAAAAACAGCTTTGTCCACACAGAAGTAATAAAATACTATCAGGGCAGGAGTGGGCTTAGCACATCCAGTAAGCCTTAGTATATACTTAAATATGTGTATGTGTGTGCATATATGCCATGTGTGTGCAGATTACAGTACAAAAGAAGTGAAGATATAAGAAGACACCAATAGGAAAAACTGTATTCAGATCTACCAAAAAAAAAAAAAAAATTCTTGCTATTATTAAGTGCAGCTGTGAGACATTACAGTTGTCAAATAAGAGTGCTTGGGTACACCTTCTCAGGCTAAAGTCAAACCTCAAACCATAGAACAAATGCTCAACAAAGTGAAGTTTATAAAGACATTGGACATACAAGAATACAACTGAAAAACTATACTGCAAGTTATATGTTTTGAAAGGATAAAACAAGTGAATAATATTTCTTCAGAGTTTACAGTCTAATTTAAAAAACCAATTAGAGTAATTTCTAATTTTAAAAGGTCAAAAAGCTCTTGTACCTCCATTGTCAAGGTAACGCTAAACAGAAACCACTCATCTTAAAGTGATCTTAAAAATAATTCTGTACATTTCTTCCAAAATTAAAACTCTGAACAGTCAGACAGCACTTCTTTTGTATTGGTAATTATTGGTAGAATGACACACCAATTCCTTTAATGGGAAAATATTAAAAATATTTACAGCATTTACAAAAGTGATAATTAATATCTTTATTTCAAATGCACAGAATATACTGTCAAGAGTGACTTGGCCTAACTTGAACAATCAGGACATACTCAATTCTCCACATACATATAAAGTTTAGGCAAGATTTTCTCAGGTCACAGAGCTATATTATCCTGGAAAGCCAGTTCGACAACACAGAGTTTTTAAATGGTTGAAGTTTGGTAAAGCCAACAACATCATAATAAATGCCAACTATTATAATAAAAGTAACAACTGTAATAAGATTCAAATGGGAACAGGCAATATTGGGATTCACAAACTTTGCCTACTGAAGAGCCCAACATGAGTCAACTTGCAGCAGAGTAGA
This sequence comes from Orthonyx spaldingii, assembly GCA_013397795.1. Taxonomy (NCBI): domain Eukaryota; kingdom Metazoa; phylum Chordata; class Aves; order Passeriformes; family Orthonychidae; genus Orthonyx; species Orthonyx spaldingii. The sequence continues at coordinate 1,039,842 of VZTJ01006074.1, forward strand.
AAATGATGATAATGTCTGCTCTGCTGGGCACTTGCTCACCGAAGGCTGGATACACCCATGGGTAGGGCAACTTTACAGCATAATGACATGAAGTTAATTACTCTTGTATGCATGTAGAAATATGGCTCCCAGTCTTATATCACAATTTAAACATTTTTCCTTCCCTACCCCTCCAAGTTTTCTAACTTTTAAAGACAAGAAGAACAACATGAAAAAGAAAAGATGCATCTGGAAACGAGGACTGCTGCCAACAAGCACCAGCAGAGTAAGAACTCACCAGGAGTCATCTGAACCCATGATTTAAATGTTCTCAACATCTTTTTCCTTCTGCAAGAATTTTTATTTTAAAAATTAGACTTAAGAGTGAACTACACAGTCCTCAGCAGGATCATTATCATCCCTGTTCCATCCAGGCGATATCTGAGTGGGCATTTACCTCAACTACTAAGGTAGTGCTGCTACCCAGAAGCAACCTACTACCAGATACAATTCACTGACGTGCAACTGCATGTCTCAGCGCTGTTAGTCACAGATGCTATGATAAACATGGACAAAATAGCAATGCCTGCAAACACTGCAGCTGATACGGCTATCCATCTGTGCTGAGCCACAATATTCTTCTGTCTTAAGGACATTCTTCAGCACTTCCATAATGCTTTGGTGTTTATCAGAGTACTAGGCACTCAATTTTAGATAATCAATGCACATCTTTGCATTTAGAGATGAAGAAAATGATTGTCACATACAGTATTTAAAGATTTCTGCAAAGTTGGGCAGCAACTGTGACTCTGTATCCTCACTTTACCTTTCTAGCTGTTCCGGGATTTCTGGAGGAGTTATGTGCTCTGTGGAATCTTATCTGTAACATCTTTAATTGCTACTGTAGAAAAATTCAAATCTAAGCATACTCCAAATGTATTTTTTCCCACATTACTTTAGCAGTTGTTTAAAGGGTTTTATTTCCTCTCTTGTGCCATAAATTGTAAAGAAATAAAGAAAAAAAGCATTAAGCTGTGAAACAGCAAGAGATCCCATGATTTCATTTAGCAACACCAACTCTTAGAAAGCCGCTACTTTATTTCCATTACCACAAAATCAAATAAAAGCACATCTAAAAATAAGTATGTGAACCTTTAAAATGACAAATTGGCCAATACTTCACAGTGGGTATTTTTTATGCCAGAATCCTCAAAAGAGCCACTGTAGACTTTTTTAGCTAAAAATGTTCTGTAAGTAAACTGAATGTATCCACAACTTGTTAATATTTAAAAATAATGCTGCACTGCATATATCAGAAACGATATTATAATTTTAGAAATAAAGTTTTTTAGAAATACGGGTATTAATCACAGGTTCACTGAGAAAGTGAACTCCCACAAAACACTTGACCACTTCAGTATCTGGCAATAGCTGCTGCTATAAATGGAAATGAATAAAAAGACTAGTAGCAATTTTTTTTCATAAACTACCCAGGTAGTAGCTGGCTCAGATACATCAACCTTGTATCAGGATAACCTGGTATCAAGGGTAACGTGGTTACCCTTGTATCATGAAAACACACTCGTAACTAGGCAAAGTTCAAAGCTAACTATTCCCAAGGGGGAGCATCTGGGGACAGAACAGGGAGACGCTTGAATAGATGCACTGTAACCTGACCATGGGCATGAACAAAACAAATTAAATTGCTAGTTAATTTCCCTCCTTCCAATTAGTGCTAAAAAGCAGATCAGAAAACTGAGTAAACTGTCTAAATAGGGAAGAAATATTGGCAAGCTATACCAAGAAGAAGATATTATAGTCTCTAACAAGGACAAGGAAACAAAAGTCATCTAGAGAAGTACTGTTTTTAGCAATGCCATTGAAAAAAATCACCTAAAAATACTTAAAGGAAAGATTCATGCAAAACCATTGACAGCAGTGAGAGAGAAAAACAGAAAGCAAATCTGGTATTTACTATGTAACATGGTATCAGAGAGCTTGTGATGCAGATCTTCATCACATTGTGAGTAAACTTCAAATAGGCCAGTGCTCTTAAGGAATGGACTATTTGTTTTTCAAATATCTAAACCAGTGTTTTAACAGTACACACTCTAGAACACTGAAGTTTCCAATGCAGAAAGAAATCTTCTTAGCTGAGAAATTAAAATAAAAAATCCTGTAGGCAATCTAGTCCATGGCTTTAATCTCAAGAACCACCAAATTCAGTTGTTTTCTGGGAAACAAAAATATTGCACCTAATCCGTGGATGCCAATAGAGGCACTTTCTTTCTGCCATTGAGACTTGATGATTTAAACAAGATATTATTCCATTTAAACAATCTCCATAAAGTCTGGCTCTATCCAAGACACAGAAATGCACTAATCATTGCTATATTTAGTTCAATTGTCATTCCTATAAATTTACGTTCTTATACTTGCAATCTCACTGATGTAGCTACAGCTATTTGCATTCCTGTCCACAGCTGAAGATTTCATAGGTTTTTTAGAACTTGCAAAAAAGAAGGATCTTAAGCCCACAGTTATGCAACTGTACACACAGTAAAACAGGAACTCATCTGAAATGGAAAATTCTTTTACTAGATTTCCTGAAAAGGAACACAAATCAGGTTGTGGAAAAAACATAGCTGTTTACTGAAAATGCACTATGACGTTGAATGCTACTGTACAAGAAACAAGCTTCATTATTACTGTTCAACGCACTCATTAAATAAACAAGAATACCTGATGATTCTCTAGAGAAAAAATAAGGACCAGGGAAAAAAGAGGCCACTTATCTTCCTTCTCAGATATTATACATAGCAAATTCTTCAGTAACAGATTATATCTTCAGGACAGGAGAGGACAAGACAGGGTCATGGGTTGGTTAGTCTGGAGAAAAGGATGCTCAGAGGTGACCTCACTGCTCTCTACAACCACCTGAAAAGGAGGTTGTAGCCATGTAGGGATCAGACCCTTCTCCCAGGCAACCAGAGACAGAACAAGAGGAAATAGCCTCAAGATGTGCCAGGGGAGATTCAGGTTGGATATCCGGAAAAAAATCATCATGTGGTTAAGAATTGGAACAGCCTTCCTAGGGAAGAGGTGAAATCACCATCACAAAACGAGTAGATGTAGAACTTTGTGATATGGCTTACTAGGCACGGTGGCACTTGGCTGAAGGTTGGACTTTGTGATCTTGGAGATCTTTTCCAACCTTAATGATTCTATGATGGGACAAAGGAATGCAGGGAAGACAACATCTTGTTTTTCTTCAAAAGGACACCAAGAACTTCTGAAGCAGGCAAACAAATCCACTTTCTCATCAATAAAAGAAACGACAGTAAAGTGATTTTTTAAAAAAATCTACCAGCAGAGTCTCAGTTTAATTACATAGACTTACTCTGTGGTATACATTACGAAGTGAATGAAAGAATTCTTCAATTTTTTTATTCCATATGTGAAGTTTCTTCACACATATATGAAGGGCCACAGAGATGATCAAAGGGACAAAGTACCTCTCCTACAAAGAGAGCCTGGGAGAGTTAGAGCCTTCTCTTCTTCAGGCTGAGCAGCCCCGAGGTGACCTTAGCGTACCTTCCAGTACCTAAAATGGGCTTACAAGAGAGGTGGAGAGGGACTTTTCACAAGGTCACTTAGTGATAGGACAAGGAAGAAATGCCTTTAAACTGAAAGAGGGCAGGTTTAGATGAGATATTAGGAAGGAATTCTTTATTGATAGGGTAGTGAGGGACAGGAACGCTGACCATGGCAGAAGGGCAAAACTAGCTTATCTTTAAGGTCCCTTCCAATCCAAACCATTCTATGATTTAGCTGTTCAATATTAAAAACTATCTCACATTTTAGTTTTATTTCCTCTGTATCAGAAAAATAATTGAAAAAAATTACATGGTTTGTATTTGATCTTTTTTACACTAAACCTTTATTATTCTTATGAAAACTATCACAAATCTTACCGTTAAAGTCTGTATTAAACTTTTAGAAAGATGCTTACCTTTTCTGTTGATATGAACTGAGGCCTAAAGTTGTCTCAGTCTGTAAGAGAAAAAAAATTAAATTAAAGACACCAACAGCTTCATACCTCCAGTGGGGGAAAAACCCCAACCTAACAATCTGGCAACTGCAACAAGTTAGTACATCAGAGCTTGAATGACAAAAGGAGAAGTTCTGAACCGGAACAGAAAATGTAAATTGGCTTTTTCCAATTAAAGAAATTAAGCTTGGCCCTGGACAAGAACTGTGGTCAGTTCCAGTGGTAGGAATGCCCACAAACTACAAGACAAGTAGCAACCTAACAACATAAAAACTGAGAGAAGGAAAAAGTCCAGGAAATTATAATACTACATGGAGCAAAAGAAAAAACTAGCATAGATGTAAGAAACAAACTACAAAGAAAAGCATATAAAGCAAGAAACAGTTCAGCAATTATCTCATTGATGTAATTTAACACCTAGAAAACAAAGAAGGCTATAATCTCCACTTGACTAGGAGACATCATCTCCTTCTCCGCTAATGATCTTCTAGCCTCTAGTATTCATACCCTTCCTTCCACTCTGCTGGACATTACAGTTAATTACCTGAAAACAAGGAGGTTAGGCTGTCTAGGGATTTCCAATTAGTTTACTCTTGCCTAAGAAATACCAACTGCTTTAGAAGCCTGCATATGGAATGCCCTTCTGATACAGCTAATGTTAAAACATACTGGACTTGGAAAACTTCTGTCTTCCCACAGGATTTGGAGATCAAACTGAAGATTTTAGTGCTCCTCTTAAAGACATTTCATGGCAAAGCTGAATATTTATCTCCTGAGAGCAGGAAGAAAGCTCACAGGTCTGATAAAGTCTATAGAGCACCTTGGCTCATCACCTCTATTGCATCAAACTAAATTGTATCAAACTAAAGAAAGCTGGAAGTGTATTATTTACCCTTGTAAAACAAAGCTAATCTGTTTGTGACTTGAGGATTTATTTGCAATTTTGAAAGGCAACACAGAACATTCATTAGATTTTTTTTTTTTTTGGCTTAAAAGTTCTGATATAGAGAGTCAGACTGCCTTGCTAAAGGGATATTGCAGGAAGGGGTTCACATGAAATTACACTTTACAGTACAGAATAATCAGTAAATACTACTCTGAAACAATTTACAACAGGTTGTAAGAGAAATTCAGTTAAAATGAAGGAAGAAATTTAAAATCATTTATAGTTAAGCGATGAATGCTTAAGGTACAAAATTTTTTTTATCTAAAACTTTCTAAGAAGTTCTGCCTAACAAGTTAATTAGCTCTGAAATTTAAAGAAATTAAACAGAAAAAGGCAGATCTCTTCCTTCCATACCTTATATTTTCCTCAGACTGGAAAGACAAAAGCAAATCTTCCAGTTTTAAACTGCCACACATTATTTTCTCAATTCAACCATGAGAAAACTCATGGGTTGAGAGAAGGACAGTGGGTATATGACTTATGTGACAGCATGTGTCTGGGAAGGTTTAGGTTGGGTACTAGGAAAAGATTCTTCACCCAGAGGGTGATTTGGTACTGAAACAGGCATTTAAGAAGTGTTTGGACAATGCTCTCAAGCACATGGCGAGAACCTTGGGGCTGTCCTGTGCAGGGCCAGAAGTTTGACTCGCTGATCTTTGTGAGTCCCTTCCAACTCAGACTATTCTGTGATTTTAATTGTCATTTCTCCATTTTGCTTTATCTATTTAAGTGTCTTTATCTTATCCCCCGAGTTTTCTCACTTTTACTCTTCAGATTCCCTTTCCCCATCCCATCCCACGGGGGAAACAGAGCAAGTAGCTGTGTGGGGCTGAGCTTCCAGCTGGGGTTAAACCACAACAACAAAACTTACTCTGTGAAATTAACAGACACATAAAACCATATATAAAACCCTGTAATCCTTACCAATGACCTTGAAAGCATATTAATCACTAGAATTAAATAAAACCTTTCTTTCAACAACAAAGGGTTTTTTCCTTTCAAAACATAACTAAAGCACATAATTAAGTTACCAGCAGTTACCTGACAGTCAGATGATGGAACTAACAGGTTCAGATCCTATGACAGGCAACTAAAATAGCCATTACCAGCACTGTCCCATCCTTGACAACTAGCTTTGGCTCTAACAAGCCAAGTATTAAGTTTTAAATCTTTTCATACAGAAAATTGTTAGTTATATATATTCTTAAGCATTGTAATTGTCTGTCAATACCTCTAATATTAGACTCAGTCTAAGACCCCACCCAGGCCAACTTTTAGACAGAGGGCAGTGGAGATTAAATTTAACTCCAGAAAAAATGCAGAAACAAATGGAAATACACAAAATTCGCAAAACTCCAACTACTACATTGCCATGGCTGTAGTTAACTGTTGGGAGTTGAATTATCTGACTGCACAACCAAGGTTTTCCTCTATGTTCTGAAATTACAGATTTGCCATGAAAATATTACATTGAATATCTGTAGATCAGGTTTAAAAATTACAAATCACTGCTAAGACTGGTGTTTCTGAGATACATTTAAGAGCAAAAATCCATCAAAGATTCACACTTACAAGGAAAAGTCTGGTTTTTACTTTCAGATGTCCATTAAACTCAAGCAGTATTATAAATTCATTTTAATTACAATTTCTGTTTTTTGAGCAGGAGCTGTTTCCTTTTGGCTTTGATTGTTTTTATGGGTATTTTGTTGTGTGGATTTTGCTGGGGTTTAAGTTTGCTTTTTGGATCAAGAGCGAAGAAATAGCATACCAACTTCAGCAACGATAGCATCATGGAACTAAACCAAAAATAAATCTCATGTGGCAGTTTCTATAATTACCACTCATTTTTATTACATGTCAATCTTTCAAGTCGTGCAGTAAACAAAAACATATAACTGTGTTCAGTTACAAGTCCTAAACACTTTTTTTTTGAATCCTCAAGTCTAATTGTGGACCTATTGTACTGCGGTCTGGCCTGCTGTTTTTCCTGTGTGACTGCACAAAACTGCCAGGAACTAAAGCCATGTACCTGATCTAACCACTATGTAATGTGCAGGTTTTGTTTAATACTGTTGGTTTATCACGTAAAAAGAAATAAAAATATGCTCTTAAAAAAATACAGATTTGTCTTTTCTTCCATAAAGGATACATTGTAAAAGAGTGGAATTAGCAAAGTATTATTTATATGAAACATTAAATCTTATCTGTATTGGAGAAGCATTACAAATAAAATATTGCAATGTACAAATCAGGAAGTACGACGCATGTGCACACTACTAATATTTCAAGATATATAATAAAATAAGTTACATGAAAAAAACCACCTTCAATTGGATTAATTTCCCAATCCAAATCCCTGACAACAAAACCTAAGGTCAGCACAAAAGAAACAGTAGAAATATACAACTGGGTGGGAAAAAAGTGAGAGAGTGAAAACATCACCCCTTTTACCAGTACTGGGCATTTATGATCCTTCTGCCCAAAAGGCTGTGTTCAAGCCTTGAAGATAGATGATTCTTTTAAAATTTTTTTTTCTAACTTAAAGACAGCATATAACATTTAGGCTGTTGCTACTAACAGTATCGTGCCTTAATTTAATCTCTTATATAACCCTAGAAGGATTAAACTATAAACCAAGAAGATTTCAGTAGAAAGATCTTGAGAAAACTTGCACACATTGAGCTAGAAAATTTGAAGGCAGTCAGCCAACATCACGGTTTCAAGACTTAAGAATAGTTTCTCTCCACAGGCTTATATTCTCAAGACAGATTTCACAGAGAATCTGTACCTCCAAGTACACTTTAAAGACTCAGTGTAATTGGGGAAGACACCAAACAATAATCTTGCATACATGGAGAACCAAAACTGATACTTTACACCCTGAAGGCTGTCTCTAAAGAAATACCCATGATTGTTAACTTCAGCCAGAACATAAAAACAAAAGATCCCGCCAAACAAACCAACAATCACAACTACCAAGTTAATTTTAATGTCTCACCAATTCGTTATAATAGCTATTATTCACTTCTTGGTAAGAGGCCATATTACCTAGCACTACACTCAGTCATCTAAACATAGGCATCTGCTGCCACTTGAGATAAATGTCCTAGGGCAGCCTGCCTGGTCTCAGACTGACATCCAGAAGGACATGGTTTCTCCTATACCCTGTGCCATATCTGCCAGGTCCATGTAGATACCCAGCACAGTTCAGGACATCTCAAATAGCACTGGTTACCTATGTTTAAGCAACTAAACTACAGCTCAGAAGTCTCCATCAAGGACAGTGGGGGTAAAGCAAGAAGGCAGACCCTCTTAATCAAGACCAAGGGTTTCCAGACACCAGGTACACTTCTTTAAAGTTAACAAAATTCTCAACAACCAAAGTTTTCTGTATTCCTACACAAGAGACTATCCACACCAATTTAAAAGACTGTTGCAGTCTGAAAGACTCATTTTACATCATGCTATTTCACAGTAAGGATGGTTTCCTCTAGTAGAAAATGTATGTGCTGCTTGCAACTAAATGTTGAGAGATAGCTACAAAAGTGATACATAGATGGCAGCTTAAATCTTCACTGTTGCAGTAATGAACTCTGTGCTAATAACTAGTATAATTAAAAGAAACATAATTAATGAGGAATCTCTAGCTTAAGGTAAAGAAAAAAATGAATGCTATAATCTGAAAGGTAGCTGAAAGTGGACTGAAGTCATTCTCGCCATGGTCTTTCATGACCCAAACTCACATAAGGAAACAAAAACATCAGTTGACTGTAGCTGATGCAACACATGTTATTGATATTGGCTTTGCAACAGTTGCTTCTGGGGATGGCAATTCTTCCAGTACAAGGAGCAGAAGAACTTCATCTGCTCACAAGCAATAGCAATGAACTAAGATGGCTTGTACTCCTTTATCAAGTCACACACATGGGAAAGAAAGCTCCAGAGGCCATCAAGTCAGCTGTTGCTCCGTGGAGATCTCATTACTGCAGGTTGCTCACAGCTTTGGGCATCTCAAAAGATAGAAATTCTACAACTTCTTTTAGCAACCTGGTCCACTGTTTGAACATCCTCAAGTTTAAAAGTCTTTTTTTTTCTTACATGGATTTGGGAATCTGTGTCCAAAGCCCCTCATCCTTCCACTGCACACAATGAAAAATCTGGTTCCTGTTAATTCCACACTGCCCACATCAATCAGTTTTCCTCTCGGTCTTTTCTCCTAATGGCTGAAAAAATACATCCTAACATGAGAAGTCTTCCAGTCTCTGATCATCCTATATTCCTCTGCTGTGCCTGCTCCAGTATGTCAGTGCCTTCCTTACACTGGGTAGCCCAGACTGGACATAATACTCCAGCTGAAGCCCCACAGCCTCACACCCCTTCTCTTCTGGGTCCACATTTGTTCACACAATTCAGTAGGCTGGCAGCTGTGTTTGCTACAACAGCACATGGACAATTTATGTTCAGCCTGTTGTCTACCAGAACCTAGCCATGTCTTCTCTGCAGTGCTGCTGTCACAGCCCAGCCTATCCTGTCACACAGGGTTGTTCCCTCTCAGGTGCGGGCCTTGCATTTGTCTGAGCTGAATGTCACGAGGTTCCTGTCAGCCTGACAAAGGCCCTCTGAATAGCAGCCTTGCCTTCCAGTGCAACAACTACTTTGGCCAATTTGATTGCATGTCCAAACTCACTGAGAGTACTCTCCATATCACCAACCAGGCTGCTAAAGGCAACATGAAGCAGTGCTGTCCTCAGTTCCACGCTCGATCACAGGTAACCAGCTGAACTCTGTCCTGTAGAATACACCCACTGAGGTCAATGGTCCAGTCACTTTACTGCCCACCTACGAAGCCTGTATTCTTAGCACTTTAGCTACACAGCTATCAGTGGAGATCCCATCAAATACCTTTAAAAAGTCAATATACAACGTGAAAATTTGAGTTAATTAAAAAATACACTTAGACTTTAGTCCCTGAAAACACTACTGCTGATATACCAGAACTGAACACTTGCCACTTCTGTTAAGACAATTCTTTGCTGTGTCACTGAGAATGAAGTATAGATCATGCAGAAAATACTGAACCTCCTTCAATAAGAGATCAGCATTGCTGTGTCCCACAAAGGTAATTAAGTTCCATGTTGTCTGTTTTACAAAGCCACTGCAAATCATATTGAGGTCCTGTCTCTTTGTCATATAGGTAATTCTCACTACCAGTCTTTGTAACAAGCAGTTTATGAACAAAGACAGCAAATATGTATTAAGTATATATAAGCATATATGTTTTCTTTTTTTCCCCTATTTCAGCTATTCTGCAAACCAGTAATTATCAGCAAAATAATTTCCAAGACTTTTCCCGTAAAAAATTGTTTCATACACTTATGATTATTACATATTAAGATAATTTGACTGAAGAGTCTTATCACTTTACTTTTTCATTTTAGCAATACACTACTTTAAAAATACTATTACATATGCAGAAGCACTTTCCAAACACTTAGTCTGAACTAAAATAAAAAAAAAAATCAATCAGTTTAGAAAATAGTGGTTCCAACTACACTGTGCAGAAGAATATTAGATACCCAAGGCAAAAGCTCTAACAACAAATTATTAACTAAAAGTATTTTAACTTAAAAAAAGAAAACTTTGCTCTGAAAAATAAATTTTCCTTTACTGTTCACTTTTCAAAGTAAAGACCTCAAAAAGTGAGACAGTATGTTGGCTTAACATGAAAGGACAAATTATTAAAAGTAACAGTTGTAGTTTATTTCAGCCCTCCTAATAGTTGCAGATGACATCATTGTCAGAGACATGAAGCATCTGTCAGGTCTGGACAAGGGTTCAAATAATCAGAACACATGGAGGAGATGGCCTGACACTGACATAGCAAAGTTCAGCTGAAGGAGAGTGTAAATGTAAAACTGGGAAGGGAATAACTGATCACACACTACAGAAAGCAATGTGCCTAGAAAGCATAGTGAAATACAAACTATATGAGCAAAAAAAAAGCTGTCAAAAGCTTACAATTCATTTTGGCATTATTAAAACAAGCGTTACTAGGCAGGGAGGGAACTACTCTGTCCTCTCTCTGAGCACAATGTCCCAAATAAACACTACACTTTGAGTAGTGACAAATAAAAATCCAGTAAAGTTAGAGAGTGTTCTAAAAAACTTGCATGAAGAAGTTGCAGGTAGAGTTTAGCACAAAATTACTATGACAAAGAGGCAAAACAACCTAACAAAAAACCCAAGGGAACAAAGGAGCAGCAAAGCCAGCTTAACTATGAAACTCATGTACTTCTTTTGAGGTTTTAACAACAGAAGAGTCAAGCACCTGCCAGGCACAGCCCATCTACACACACCACCACCACCACCTGAAAAATGTACACATGATTTCCCAAGGTCCATTACCATCAACCAAGTCTGACTCTGAAGTGCCACACAACTACACAGACACCTGCAAACCACTTGCTATTGAAGAAAAAAACCAAACCCTACATTGCATATACATTAATACTATTCTTACCCTATGTTCAGGATCTAACTGAATTATTTGAAGAGTTCAAAAAGTTGAGTTCTTAAAGGAACCAATTCATGTGAATAGACAGAATTAAGAAGTTCCTTCATTATTTTAATTTAATCCACAGGCAGAACCAACATAAATTTATTTAGATATAAACCTTTAATTTGAACACATATGCTCAAGAACAGAATTCTCACTTTTGCTCTGGCAAGACATAAGGTTGAACTACACGGTATAGCACTTTCTAAACCACAAACCGTTAAGTCCACACCCAAAGAGCACAGTCTCTACTTTTGCTAGTTATCCAGTAGCATGAGCTCATGAAATTTCCATTGTCAGTTTATTTTTACCAATGAAATGTTTTTCTACTTCAATATTTAAAGATTTATTCTCTTTCAACAAATAGCTGTTTTCAGTCAGACTGGTCAAACCAAACTTTTCAACATTTTTAATTTTGTTCTTACAACAAAATTCCTAAAATGTGATTGAAACACATAAGGAATATTTTACCAACAGTATGTACTCCAAATAAGTACAAAAAACCAGTATCAAGAGGGTTGACACTAACTGGAAGGAGGTGGCCGGAATCCCTAAAAATAAAATTATTCAAGGCTTGGCATTTGATTTGCCTTACCTGGAAAGCAACTCTTTCAAACAAGAAAAAGCTTGCTTCTGCTCTAGAGATATCAAATTCTTGGGGGAAGTGGGGGTAAACCAAGACTGGAGATAGCTTTGATACCTCAATAATTATTAATCACTTTATGTACTGAATTGGTTATTTTTTATATTAAAAAAAACCAAAACAAACCTGAAGGTGACATAACATTAGGCAATACTGATCTACTACTACATCATGGTATTTGTAATGAACAACAGACATTTGTGAAAGCTTATGGAAAGCCTGAAAGACAAAAAGTCAGTCAGAGTAGGTTTGAAACTTTAGTAACTGCTGTTCTCAAGACATAAGTCTGGTTTTACAACAGTGTAATTGCTTTTTTTTAATCACAGTAAGTAGTCACAAGAGGTCACCATATTAAAATCTACAGGAAAGAACCCAAATAATTTGTAAGCTAGAGAAAACAATATATGCTAACATTCTGATTAAAAGGAAGTGGTTTCACTTATATAGGTATGTTTGGCTTAGGAGCCACAACCATAATATAAAGCATACAAACCACTTATCAGGAATTTTGTCTCTGTTGTTTTAAATCCAACATTCAGCAACACACTAAGGGAAGTGGTAGCCCAACACAATCTAAAGCACTGCGAATTTTATGGTGCAACATGCACAATTGCTTGACTTTGTCCCACCATAATAAGTTCTCTTGTCTCTGCTACATCTTGCAATAGTTACTGTAATTAACAGTCCTTTTACTTTCTCATCTTTATATGACTTATTGAGTGGCTCACAGCAGTACCATTACTTTCTAGTCTAAGAACTAGTGGTTAATAGAGTGCTAAAACGAGTAAGATAATTAGATTTGTAAGATTAATTTGAATTAGTTAAAAAAAAAGAATCCTGGTGAAAAAGGAACACCTAAAACATAGATGAGCAAATGCTACATCATTTTTAACACTGGGCCAATGACATGTCTGTCATTTTTATTAAACCACTTGTGTCAAACAAAATATGTTCTAATAGAATATGTAAAAGAAAAGAAACTAAGCCTTGTGGGTTTTTTCCTTATATTTATAGTAATATGTGGTATCTTCATGCAAGTTAAAGAAATAGTCAGAGTCAAAAGCTTTAATCATTAAGACTGTAACCACTATATGGAAAACTTCCACCATTCTACTCTACACATCCAAACATAAGCCCATACACAGGTATCTGAGAATGTGTTTAGCACATGACAACTAAATCACTGGCTAATGAGGAACCTGAGGCTTTTTTGTTTGCTTGTTTGGTAGGGTATTTGGGTTTGGGTTTGTTTTGGTTTTTTTGAGGGGTTTGTATTAGGGTTTTCTTGTTTGTTTTTAACTGCAATATTTCCTGTCACCAGTTTACATAATTTTGAAGTATCTTACTCTTGTACATTACAGTCTTAATATCTGTAGTAAGATAGTCTTGAGTTACATTAAGGACCAAGGAGTGAAGAAAGAAAAAAACCAACCCAAACAACTTGGTAGGCAGGGGAAAAAAAAAGACACCATCATAAATCTGAAACACATAATATGTTGACGTATATATTGAATTTTCTGGACTAGATAGGAGGTAAGAATTATAAATCAGGCACTGCACTGGTAACTCCTCTGTTCCCTTTCAAGTAGCAGACTATCACCATCAAGGAATTTACAGAAAAATATTCTCAACATACATACAATCCACAAAATGCAAGCATATGAAATCCCAGTCAATAGAACTTCAGAGCTACGTAGCTCTAGTATCAAGCCATGTTGCTATGTATGTCATCCCAACTACTACCACTGTCTCAAAATTTCAGCATATATTCTTTCAAATTAACTTTTTTCCTATCTTGACTCAGACCAAAAGAAAACTGACAGGAATGGCAACATTATACATGAGAAACACCTATTTACAACAGTAATACTTCACTGCAGTAATTAGAATTTAAACCCAGTGGTAACTTGGTCCCAAGAACTGCCTTTAGGTTTGGGAATCTTGCAACGCTTGCAGTTCCTACATATGAGTTAACCAATTGCATCCCAACTCTAGATCAAGATGAGCCTTGAACACAAAGCACCCCCCAATCTTTATGAGAAAAAAAGAACTGGACAGAGAGACAGGCCAGAGAGAACCTGTGGTAAAACTGACCAGTCTTCCCAAAACAAAATATCCAGGAACCAGAACCTCTGGACACACCAAAGCATACTGCTGAAAGTGACTTTAAAAAGTCCAAAGGTTCTGCAGACTTGAGCTTAATGCTTGCTTATTTTCAAAACTTCACTAACCCATGAGTTTCAAAAGGCAGCTATCAAAAAAAAGATGAAACATTGCTAGTTCAGATTATTTACTCACACTACATACCTGCAAAAGGTCTCCTTCATCAAAACGTAGCATTTCTATTATGCCATCCGATTGGATGAAAGCTGCAAGGAAAAACAAAAAACTGAGTAATTTAACAAAAACCCATTTTGTTATTAAATCAAAAGAACAATTTAAACATCTAAAATCTGTTGTATCTTATTTTGTAGACAGAGCTGTTACAAACCATAATAACAATGCAGAATCTAACAAAATACCAAACACAAATCTGTGACACTCATTTTGCTTGAGAAGTACAAATGTTTAACTCCAAAGTGAACAACCCTTCTTCCAGGGTCCCTAAAAAGAGTGACTGTACCAAGCTAACTCCATACTTCAATGAATATGACAGGCTGGGTACCTGAACAACTCAGTTTACCACATCTAAGCCCACAGAGTTCAGACACAAACAGAATTTCTGTTTCATTTACACACCAACAATCTTAACTGTACATCTGGAAAGCCTCCTTCATACTGCAGCCTAATCCTTGGCATGGCAACAATCCTCTCCATCTTGACAGTAACATACTAAAATCTGAAACAGTTTAGAAGTGTTTGCACCATAAGACTAAACTCCATGAAAAATTCATGCCTCAGTCACATATAGGATCCTCAATTGGTCCACTCATTTCCTCTACATGTTTGGTCAGGCAATTGCTTTTCAATTCCTCCTGAAATGTAGGGAATGCTACTTTCTTCTAAAGACAAAGAAATAAGGGCATTGCCCTTCCTGTAAAATATATTAATCTGCACAAGAATGAGTATGATTTAAAGAGGGGAAAAAAAGTTCAAAGAGTTCTACATTTATTCCCCAAAAACCTACTCTCACACACACACAAAAGCAGTTCTTCAGAATAAAATGCAGAAACAACCTCAAATGAGAAAAATTTATTAAAAAAAAAAAATAAAAGCCCTATAAATAACTGCTCCTCTATCCTATATCCTTTCTCCATGACTGTCTTTCCCATTTACCGTTCATGCTAGATGAAGTTGAGTGAGTGATAACATGCCTCTCTTTTCACAAAGAGGAACAACTTCAACAGGAGGAAATTAAAGATTTCCCAGTACACAGAAATACAGCGTGCACTTCTAGAAGATGGATTTTAAATCCCAGTCTGAAAAAGGAGCTTTAAACCTTCATCTCCCACTTTGAAGTTCAGTGTTCTAACAAAAGCAATTATTATTAGGTCACCAACAATGCCACTCTATGATGCTTTAAAAGAAAAAGTGTCAGTATTTTCAGAAAACAAAAAGAACTCTTAGTAGACAGGAGTAAAGGCACCTACCATGCAGAGAAACATTAGCTTTGACATATATTTGTCCCAAACATTTCCTCTCTGGCTGCTTTGGTGACACCTCACTCAGTACCCAAAATTCACTATGCTACTTAACATATCACTGTTTGCAAACCCCATTCTGCATCCCTGACTTCCCCACATATTTCAATACTTTCTCCTTAAAAGCACAAGCTCCACAACCTTGCTTTCATATGACCCAAAGTAAAAGTCAACATAAGACAAAGATTGCTGCTGTCATCTCCAAAAGTCTCTTTTAGTATGCAAAAAACCTGAAAAAAATGTTAAAAATCCCCAAACAACAAAGTTTTATACAATTACTTTTCAAGCTACTATACCACACAATTCTAATGTGCCACAGGCTGAGAAAGCAGTCCAGCTCAGGTGGAGTGTGAGAATCACCATAGAGGAGAAACGGGGAGCTCCCAATATAAACAATATGCATGTCCTACAATATTTGCAGTGTCCTGCAATATTTGCAGTGGCATGAAAAGTCCTAGTTGGTTGTGTCAGCAATAACTTAGTATTTTTTTATGTGTGTTTATTTTTATTACCTTAATGTTACCCAAAACAAACAAAATCCATCCCTGATCCAAGAATTAGGAGTTTGGTCAATCATTTATATGGAAGAGCTATACAGAATATAGGGCAAGAGATTTAAAAAAAAAACCAAACAAACAAAGAAGCAAACCAAAACAGCATTTAAAAGCTTTTACAAAATCAAGTCCTACAGTTAATGAAAATTTGGGCTTTTAAAACTTAAATTACTGGATAGGTCTGCCAGTTTAAAGTTTAATGCTAGAAAAAAGAACAAGTGAATTCTTCTCAATTTAACTGACAATACATATGATGCACGACATTCAGTTCACGGTTTAATTTTGGTTTTAAAATCACCGAAAAAATCAGTAAGTGTATTGTAGAGCAAGACATAAGAAAATGAAGTTTTGACCTGTTAGGTTAAAATGCAGAGCATGACAGATAATCATGATTTCACAGAAGTGTCATGTTTATCCTCTGTGCGAGAACCCCAAATTACACATTAACTGACATGGAGGGAAAATTCTCAATTTTTAACTTGGGGAGAAATACAGAATGAAATTATGTTTTCTCATGTATTTGATTTACTGGAAGTTCAGCACTCACAATTAAAAAAATTATAGATACAAGCACACCTTCCTATTAATCAAAAAGAATTGCACCTCTGAAGCTGGACTTTTTGGCATTCTACTGCTTTCCAGATCTCTGATTTGGAAACAAAGAGTACACAGCACTTGATTGTGACATCAGGCACAAACAAAAAATTCATTAGAAAATAACTTTTTATATAAACAATCTATCAACAACCAGCAAAGCATAAAAGGCTATTTAATCTAATCACAAATTTTTAATATTTTTTGAGGCTTTCCCCCCCTGTTTTAAATATGATACACCATCAGTACAAAGAGCAGAAAGCAGCAACAATCTTCCACAAGGATAACACACACTGAAGCCCCCAGAAATTAGCCCAAGCTTTCTATCCAACCATCTTGAATTCAGACAGACCTTCTGTAGACCCCAAACACTTTTTCAGCCACTCTTTAGTTATTTCATCTTTGCAACAACTTATGAACAAAGCAACAGATGTTACAGAACATTTTGAGCGGATGACACTGTTAAATAGAAGTGCCATTCATCATTATATCACTTAAGAAATGTTTTCAGAGAGCAGATGACAGTGCCAGGTGAAGTCAGATGCACTGCAAAGCCTGGCTCCTGGCCATGTCACAGCAGGCACATCTCAACCGAGACAGGGATGAAGTTGCTGTGGTTATACCTTTTATTTTGGTTTAGACTAACTTGCAAGCCTGCATTTCTCTTTATTGGTTATTTCATCTAAGCATGGAAATGGCAAGTAGATACATATACTTTCATGAGACGAAAGCTTGTTTTTGCAACTAGCTTCTCAGACTCTCAACTCAGGATGAAGCAATAAGTCACCTAATTCAAACGAGGCAAAGCTAATTAAATTTTAAAAAACCTCCACTGACGACTCATAAAGAATCACCCAAATCCCTCTAAGAGCAGCTCTCAAACTGTCCAACATGGACCACAGAGAGGACAAAGTCTTCTTCAAAGTGAAATGCTGACAGTGCCCTTCTAGGTACTTTTTTGCCCGTTCTAGAGTTAGAAGCAGTTGCTCACCTTTTGCACATGTGCCACCCAACTTAAGCATGCTCACAAACTTTGCAACACAAGCCCCAAAATATTTTTTTCTGTCCTTTTACACAAAATATGTATGTCACCAATAGACAATAGGCTATTACCAATGCGCAAAGTCACTGTAAGTAATTAAGTATGAGATCACTTGGGCATGCGTTATTAGGTGAACCATTCCCCATGCTACAGAGGAAGATGACTGTTTTCTGCTAACTCCCTAACAATTTCCCCTGGAAAAACTTCCCAAAGCTTGAGCTGATACCATCATGGTCCATTACCAGTCTAATACTGTAGCAAATACTTTGATACTCTGGAATAGTAAAATGCAGCCAATTAACAACTGCTGCCTGTGCCATTTCAGTCACCCCTGCCACATGACTGGCAACTGCTACAAGAGGGGCACAACCTAATATTTGGGGTAGGAAGCATTTCAGCTGTCACAGCATGATCTGCCACTGCACAAATCAACAGCCAAGAAGCCAAATTACACATGAGGAAAATAATTTCTTCCTGACTCTACAGGCAATTGAAGCCCTGAAGGCTAATTATAATAGCTATTAGTCAAACTTTAAATGTTCATGGACCAAAGAAGGAAAAGGATACATATTCATATCCGCAGATTTCAAGGCCAGAAGAATCACAGTCTCCTTTCCTCTTCATCTATGCTGAACAGAATATTTTCTTCTGAGAGGTAAACACAAATTCCTCTCAGCAGAAAACCTCTATCCTTGCAAGCTTCTGCAAAAAAGCAAATGTAACAGATTCATGAGAATCTGGAACAATTTCAGTCACTCTCGCTACTAGGATATTATGAGATTTCAGGGTCAAATTTTTTCAGCTTCTAGCTTGTGTATTCTTGATTTCCTCTTTTCCGACAATAGGTCACTATTAACAGAATATATAGAAGCAGACACTAAAAATACTCAAAGTTTCATTTTCTGTTTGCTTTCAATCTACAGCCTTTAAAATGCAATTCTTTGATTAAGTCAGCTTTACTATGAAAAGCCCCTAAAGATATCAGAAAAAGACCATGAACCTAGTCTTTCCAGTTGCTCCAGAACAGCTTGTTCTAATGACACCACTTCGCAAGCTTTCCAAACTCTATGAAAAATGGCAAAAGCAAACCTACCACCACAACCATAGCCCCCAGTCCCCAGACCACAGCTTTCTGGGACAGTAAAAAGCACTATCTAGTCATTATTACCAGTAGATTCCTAAATGCTTTCCCCTGCCCTTTCCAACAGCATCACAGTGCTTGACGGTAAACACCTAACATGACAAAAATTAAACCAATAGTAGCTGAATTCACTTAAATTCCTCAAAGCTTAAGCGGCATCTTTTCACAAGTTTCTATATTTGCTCAGACACATCCCTATTTTGATTGTCTCTTGTCTAAGCCATTCATATTTGGGGCTAAAACAAGAAAAATATAGACCTATAAGCCATCAAGTAACAATAAGAACATTTTAAAATTCTACACATCTCCAAAACAAACAAGAACTTAATAACAAAATCACTTTAGCCAACACCAGTCTTTAGCTGTGACTGAATTACACAAAACAGAATAAATTTGCATGTAATGCGAGAGCAGTAAATGCGCCGAGGCTCTTGGTGCACAATAATAAAAAAAAATCTCCACGGCTCACAGGTTATGAGGCCTACTCTGACTGAGATCTGATTTTTAAGGTGGCTTTGTACACTTTTCTTTAGTCAGTGTTAATTTCTTCATTTTAATAGGAAAGTATATTCTGGCATATATGCTTATAAAAATACTGTTCTGAAATATAACTTAGCTCTGGAACAGCTACTCAATAACAGTACATTAATTTATTTTTATGTTAATGATCTTTATATACTCTCTTACATGCTTGCAAGAACTGTTTTCTAAGTCTTGTCGAAACCAGTTTTCTTTCTTACAAGCTGGATTTATACAAGCCTGTATCATCTAGTCTATGAATTTTCTCCAAATTCTGAAAATAGTGTCCTATCTTACCTAAATAGGGACAGATCAATTACTTAAATAATTCTTCATTTACACTACAGGTTTTTTTCAAGTCCAGTTTCTAACCCTTTGTACTAATAACTAAGCTCACTTCAAGGTAACTATAACCACATGAGCCAATTACAACGTGCTAAATGCCACTCACTTCTGTCTATATAATTGTAATTGCTACATTTGTATCACTACTGGTTAAACTGCAGAACTAAACCTGGACAAGTTATTTTTAAAGCTTTGACTACGAATTAACTGCTTATGCAGTCACACAACTTCAATCATCCTGAACAGTGGAAAACTGAGCATGTGGAATACAGGCAGGTGGATACTGAATGAAAAAATTAAATTATTATGGGTGGAAAATTACATTGTAAAAATAAAACACCACACAGATAAGAGAAAACAGTATTACACTGTAATGCAAGCACCGCTTTTAATCAGCTTCAGGACTACAGAACTCTGGTGAGCCTCAAGAAACATGTCCCAGTTCAGTGTTCAACACAATAAATCTGTTTAAAGAACAGCCTGTTCTCCAAGATGGAAGAGTCAGTGCAGCTATCAGCCTGGATTTCTCCTACATCCCAACAGGTCACTGTTCACTGGAAATGTAAAAAGTCATTCTCTTATGAGACAGCAAATGTCAGGCAAGCGAGAATCACCAGCCAGCAGGCTTGCTTCCCAGCTAAATCCTCTTGCACCTACCTAAACAATTTGTTTGTTTATTTTCCAGTACTCCATAACAAGGGGAAATGAATAATTTTTCCAACAGACCTCAGGAACAGCCATCACAACAAAGAAAATACACATGTACAAATGCCACACTTTGAAGCCTTTTCAGATAGAAATATATTCTTTCTGCATTATTAAAACATCTAAAGACCATCCCTCAAAAACCCAACTGGCCAAATTTGTATTTTCTGTTTACATAATAGATTTGAAATAGAACCATTCCTAGACAATGCACTTTAATCATCATGTGAAATGAAAAAGTAATACATTAAGCTAAATAACAAAAAGAATCTTCATCAAAACCCTCATTTTGTACTATCGAATAAAAAAAATTTCAGACTTTACACCATACTTGAGTAAGTTCATATGCACCAACCTATGCCCAAGTTAATATAAGCAAAACAGAGACAGGAGATCACTTGCACTGCAATACCTGAGCGCACTACTGCCGATTTCACAGTACGGGGAAAAAAAGTCAAATGATTCACACTTTACTGCACACAACAGCACAAACTGAGCGTATCACTGACACCCAACTAAGTCTACATATAATCTTTCACTAACTTACTTTTGTGTCATTTCTGCCTTCAGATAAAAGACAAGTTTCTTTACTCAGCAAGGCCCTTCCCTAGTAAGAAGAGCTGCCACACTGCACTCATCCACTCATCTCTTTTCCCCTTAGTGAAGACTGATGCAGATTTTTAGGAATTCAGTCACCAAATCAGTTTTTAAAGCTAGCCACGAAACAGAAAGTGACAGCATGATTCTGATTCAGAACACAGGCTCCAGACAGACAAAGCTACTGCTTACTGAGAAAGAAAGAAAGTGAGTCTCCGCCCTGAAGCCACTGCTCACACATCTGGCTCACAACCTTTCACGCTTCAGAAGACAGTGCAACTGCTTAAAGGTTTCATTTACAGTTAACACTGATTGGATGTGTTATGTGAGAGATATATCCTTGCAAGAAAACTATACAAATGTACACAGAAACAGAAAAGTTCACTGAAAGTAACATCTACTATACCTAAGAATCTGCTTTTATTTAGTTATTTTTATATTAAAATTACATTAGATGATTTCAGATTGACACACACAAAAAAAATCACATATTATTGAAATACCTGTATTCTCAGATGCTTATTCTGTATTCAGCCTGTATTTCCACCTT
Source organism: Orthonyx spaldingii (assembly GCA_013397795.1). Lineage (NCBI taxonomy): Eukaryota > Metazoa > Chordata > Aves > Passeriformes > Orthonychidae > Orthonyx > Orthonyx spaldingii. The sequence goes on from VZTJ01006074.1 coordinate 1,061,705, forward strand.
ACAGAAATGTGCATTTCCATCTACACCAACTAAAGTAATTTCTATTTTCATCCAGTTTTTTTGTAATGAGTTAAAAAAATTATCTGCTATTGGCCAAAATGGTGGATTTCAGGTGGTAGCAATAAAGACCATAAAACTTCACTTGAAAACAAAACTACCAAAACACTACTTTGAAAGCTGTCAGATGCTTTAAGTCGGTGCTTTACTTTTAACTTTTCAGTAACTTCATTAGTTTCTCCAAAGATATTTATTTCCTGGCTCCAAAATGCTTCTCAGGAAATAATACTCAATTCCATTCATAGGGGGGTATGAATTAGAAAACTTACTTTAAAACAATTATTTTTAAAAAATTAAATAAAAAGGAGAAACAATTCTCTCAGCAGGATAAAAACTTTAGTGCATGCTATTTTTAAGCCAAAGAGAACAATACTCTTGACACTCATGGAAACTTCTCAGCAATCATTTAAAGAGAGTGAAAAATTTAAAAGGAAGCTAAAGAGAAAACAAACATCTGCAAATAACATCCTTTTTTCCTGGCTTTGGGACATACAAACTGTGGCTTTCTATTCTTTCTAATGATGGTAATTTAAAAATTTCGCTATTAAGTTCTACGTCTATACACGTATTGTTATTGAGCTTGTACAGACATAAAATTAATTGGAACTACCCTCAAAACCAAGATAAGTTGTCCTGCAATGAGGGGAAAAACAACAGTCCCTCCAAACTACTCATGGATTTATCTCAACTTCTCAAGTTTTAGAACAGAATTTTTTCATTGTGGCTGTTTTACTACTCACAGACCACTGAAAACTGATATGCAAAAAGATAACACGGACTTAATGGAATACTAATTTTTTTGCCATATAGAAACATTCAATATGTAACTTGCCAGAAATGGCAGTCACTTCATGGCTTCTGGAGCCTCAGGAAAACAGTGCATTAAATGACAATAATTTTAGCTATTACCATCAACAGCAGTCTTCCAAACTTACACTCTTATGAAATGAACCACTCAACAGACCTCCACTTAAAAAAGCAGGGTTGTGTTGATACAGCAGAAAGACCTACCTGAAAGTTACATCCAGGACGATTAATGACCTTAATAAACATAGACAGAGATCAAGCATTGTTCTTCACACCACAGAAAAGAGGGAGGATGATGCAATTTTCAGAGTTTCCAGAAAACCCTCCACAGAACAGGAAGGTGACAGAGCCAGGCAGATACCTCCTGACATCTAAATGTCCTGCCGGCAACGTGAATGCAATCAGGTAAGAGCTACAAGCTTATGCTCTGTGGACACTGCTCAGTTTTCCATCCTTACTCCTACCTTGCTACCTACTACAGAGGATGCTTTCTACCACTCTTCTTACGGCACAGAAACAGTAGTCTACTAAGTGAGAGTTCTGCTCTTCTCCCTGCCCTGATTTTGCCTCCCTCCCTCTTTTTCTTGGTCAGTTACCAGGATGGAACTGCATGAATTTTTAGAACAACAAAGGTACCTGGACAACACAATTGTTTAGATTTTGTGGTGTAATACTTGTGACTTGGTTAATACCAAATTACTGGAGAGAAGTATCATTGGGAGGGAGGGGCAGAGTATCTCCACCCCTCCCATGTTCACCTGGCAACACTCAAGTGTCAACTGGAAACAGCTATTAAGCCTGAGGACAAGTGAAAAAGAGTAGAGAGATAATGCTTGTTCAGCTAACTTATGAAGTTTATAAATACAACAATCAAAGGCCAGAAAAAGGCAAAACCAGCCTGATGTTAAAGCTGTAATGTTAATGATGTGGCAGTAACACTACTTATTGATTGCTGCGCACAGCAATCTGTTGATTTGCCATGTGGGAACACAGACCAGCAGGAAAAAGCTGGCTGCAAGGTCTGATAAAACCAGAGGAGAAATGGGTGGAGAAGAACTGCTGAAAGTTTTGAAAGAAGATAAAATACAGAGCAAAAAGAATGAAACAGGCGAATTTCAGTTTGGGGGGAACACTCCAAAAACATTAATAAGAAATTAAAGGTGCAGGTAAGCACAGGGAAATTAAATGTTTGCAGAAATGCAATTTAGCTACCTACAATACCTTGGAAGCAGTTAACCCTCAGAAGTAAATAAACAATCTCTTCTGGTCAGACTCTTTTACAAACAGCTGTGATAAGCTAAGATGACACCCTGTGCAACACAGATCACAATTTCACCCAATAATTCCAAACCCTTAGGCTTAGTGACAGCATATGTTATGAAGAGACATGTAATTCTACTTTGAAGATTGCAACAACTCCTCATCACTAAGTTGCCCCCTAAGACAAGTCTTTGCTCAAAAGTACCTCTCATTTCTACTCTGATATGCCTAGTACCCAGTCTCAACCTAAATAGGCACACCTTTGCTAAATTCAACATTAGAGGGGTTTTTTTCATAATATGGGTATTTTTAAAGCACAATTAATTAAATAATGCTAAATAAATAAACATTTTATTCAATCTCTGAGATCCTTACTCTAGTTTTCTTCCCTAGAGAAATTGCATTTAATCAAAGGAAGAATTCATGGCACTCATCAAGTACTGAAACTCTGATCAAATTTTCCCTGATGAACTGGAAGTTCATTTCAGTCTTTTCTCCATGAGATAATGATATTCAGTAGTACTGATTAGCAGAGTGACTTCACCTGTGAAGATTCAGTCTGTCAATGACAACCATCTCTCCCTCAGCATCAAATGTAATAACGTTTCTCCCAAAACATGGAATTTATTAATCTTTTGATTATTTTGGAAAATACAGGACAGCTAAAGCTATTTGGGCACATCATGACCTAGTTAAGCTATACAAAAGGCAACTGACAAGGTATATGATAATATAAAAGTAGCTATATCATAATATAAAAGTTACACACATACATACCTTCCTTACCTTCTTATACTTAAGAGAGACAACCTAGAGGGCAAGAGCAGCCTTAGTGCTTCCTATTACACACTAGATAACGGTCATTTGTGGTACCTCTAAACTGCCTGTTGCTGGCTCCACATATTGAAGTTACACACAAGGTTCAAAATACCAATGCAAACACACAAGAAGGAAATGATTTCTACCAAGCACCAAGCACTCCATGTCCTCCATTGCAAGAATGGAATAGTCAAAAACTTCACAACATTAAATATCCAAATCTCTCAGTATTTCCTCAGACATAGCTGCACAGATTGTTACGTATTACTTTAATACGTCTTGTCTATTAACATGCAAACCACAATTCAGTGTACTATTATACTGCCAGCAGCTGGTGAAGATGAAAACTAATAACTGTATTACACTTCACATGAAATATGGGATACCAATACTCCTGTTGAAACAAATTTTTCAAGAGAAAGAACAAAAACTAGGGGACAAATAAAGCCTATGTGATCCACGATTACAGAAATCAGGAATGGTTGACAGGGTCTTGTTTTTATCTATGATCACACTTTTTTTAGTGATGCAGCAACTCATGAAGCTTCCTGGTACAATTACAACTCTGTTTCTACCCACACTATATCTAAATTACTATTACCATAGCACCAACTTCACCATAGAGTTACATGGGAAGTCAGACTTCTCCTGTCTTACAGATATTCCCATCAGCTGCAACAAAACTATTGCAAGCTCCAACCAAGTTTTAAGATCACAGGGGAGACACAAAATATAGACAGGGAAATTGATGGTGGAATGGACCTTAAGATGTCATCCAACTCAACCTTCTGCAGAAGTACAGTGAATGCTGAATTTGGATGATGTTGCTTAGGCTGTCATTTAGCTGGGCCTTGAAAACCTCCAAGGTCAGACATTCCACAACCTCTCAACAGAACCTGTTTCAATGCCTGACCATCCTCATGGTGAAATACAGACTTATCATGTCAAGCCAGAAGATGACAGCAATTCTGACCGGAAGAGCGTGACAGACGGAGGAGTCAGTGATCCATGAAGGAGCCAAGCAGAGCAGACCCACGCTGGTGCTGGGCTGCATGTCCGGGCTGGCCCTCAGGCCTGTGCTGCACATACTCCGTGGCTGCAGGGGGAGCCCAGCCAGCCCTCTAAAACAGAGAAGCTGCAGCCAGCTCCACCAGCTATTATGCCACCTGGGTGGTTTTGCTTTATCTAAAAGTGCAGATGGAAGTCCCCATGTGAGCATCCTTTCTACCTGACAGCAAACATTATGAATAGAGCTGTCTTCTTGCAAGGAAATCCAGCAATAGAACAACATGGGGTAACCTTTCTATGGATGGGGTCTGCATAGTGTGTTGCACGCGAACTCTTTGAAGGTCTGTTTGGTGCTGCACAATTTAGGGTTCCCAGCATCAAAGGAGATCCAAGATTATCTATACTATTCTCTCTTTATACAGTTAGCTTTAAAAAATAGAATTTCCAATGCTATTTTATAGTGTCCCAGTGCCTCTCTTACTCAGATCATCACCAAACAGCACCTCCTGGCAAAAAACAAACTCCCTGTTTCATTTTGTGGCCACTCTCTCTCAGGCTCCTGCCACACATCTCTGTGAGGAGTTGGGCTCCAGGAGTTGGGCTCCATTTTCTTCCATGAACTATTTTGATATTGGTATACTGCCACAAGATTCCTCCAAAGCATTCATCACCATGGGTCCCTCAGCCTCCATTTATGGGTCACGCACATATTGACCATCCTTGCAGACTTCCAGTGAGATGGCAGAGAGCAAAACTGGACACAGTGGTTTAGGTGTGGTCTATTAAGTGCTGAGTAAACAGGAATAATCACTTTGTTCAGTCCAGTGGCTACACTCCTCTGTGTTGCCAGGGTAGATTGCTGACTCATGTATAGCATTTCCAGGTTGTATTCCCTGCAGGTGGTTATTCTGTTCCATATAAAGGGCTTTCTATTTGTCTTTTTCGGATTTCATGAACGTCCTGTCAGCTCATTGTTCTGTCCTGCTTAGATCTCTCCAAAATGCAGACTTGCCCTTGAGCATTGGGACATTCCAACTCCAGATCAGTGACAAAGATATAAAGCAGGACAGGTCCCAGAATAGAGCCAGGAAGAGCTCCTTGTAGCCATTCTCTGAGGTAGAGCATGAACCACTGCTGGGAATAAACCAAAACCATACACCCTGCAGTTTATTTAGTTGCCTGGACAGGTTTTTATCATTATCTACAAATTCCAACTGTAAATATTTGTTCAGTATTTTGGTGTAAATCATTGATTCACTAAGACTTCTTCTGTGTTTCTAGATGATTTCATATTTATTTACAAGCTTCAGATAACCAGTCTTTAAATTCATTTAACATATTACATTAGGTTTAGTTAACACTTATTAGGAAACAAGTGTTTCAAACTACTTACATTGGTACCACACTTGTCTACAACTTCATCTTCTATCATCACTCCCTCAAATGGTGATTTAATCTGTTTAACATCCTATTAGCTGTGCTTCCTCACTTAAACAACTTTCAAAAACCCAACCCTATAACCAAGGGTTGTCTGTGATTTTTTAAAGTTTAAGCAATTTTTAAGAAGTCCACACACATCCTATTACACCAAATCCATACAGTCCAGCATAGATTTGGGTGTTCAACTGAAAAAAAACCCTCAGATAACCCTTAAGACATTACTAAGACAAACTGCTTTATGAACAACATTTCATAACAGATCCACTGACAAAATAACTTAAAAAAACTAAGCATATTGCATTGGAGTCAGCTGAACAATTCTATTAAATAACATTTTGTAGCTTCACAGAGTACACAGATAGAAGGAGCTGTTACATATGTAGTTTCATTTCCTGTACACTTCCTTCCACTAAATTTCACTCAGGTATCTCTAAAACCAGTTTGATAAGGACAGCAAAACTCCTGTTCTCAGATGGCTCTCTTCTGCTAGCTAGGCTGTAGGAGGAGAGGTATTAAAAATGCATCTATGATAGTCTTAATGGGAAGATCAATCTGGTAACTGTAGCAGGAAAATCTCAAACTAGTGAAACACCTCAATTTTTTCCTCCTTTTCAGAGATTGGAATTACATGGCAAACCTTCACTTCTTTCCTATTTCCCCACTACACCCAAGGTTTTCAAAAAGAGAGAGAGAGAGACATGATCCTGGTTTAGTCCCCTTAATATTCCAGAGCAAAAGTTATCCAAGGCTGCTTATGAGAAAATGTTAAAACCTTATTTCAAAAATGTTAAATGCAAACACTGCATCACATCCTTACTGCAGTCAGTAGATCACTAATTATTCCATGAGGACAGTTACAAAAACAGAAATACACAACAATCCTGCATCCTATTAAAATTGTAACAGTTGCCTCTAACAAACGTGTTTGTGACACAAGACTATTCTTTGCCTGTATTTATGACTAGAAAGATAAACCAGAAGTATTTAGTCACTGGTTCCTTTGGCTTCTCCCTATGCAAGAAGAAATTCTGCATCCTCTGTCTTGGTACAAATAATTAAAAATGCTGAAATACTAACAAATTTTTGGAAAAACATGAATTGTTTTTAAAATAACTGCAGTTCAAACTCAAGTTTGGTGACTCCCACAGTGTGAATGGATCAAATCAGTTGCTTCCATTGTACGGACCAACTGTGTTCCACTTTGGGAACAACAGGATAATGCAGGCTGGAAGTGAGGCCAGAAGCTCCACTCCAGTCACCTGATCAGAGAATGTCCAGTTGGAGGAGGCTGCTCAAGGTATTACTCAGTTCAGTTCCAAGCACCCCCACTTATTACTATGAAGAGCAGAAATTTAATTCAACTGCTGTCTTTTATAGAAAAAAAGAAAAGACATTTCTTGAGCTCCTGTTATACCCAGGTAAGTTCATGCTGTAGACAAAGTCAGGGGCATTACACTGTGTCCAGTGTAGGCACGAGCAAGAGAAGTAAAAGAGATCATTACAGACCTCTGCTCTTGCCGAACCCACAAACACAGGAACAAACAAACCAAACTGGTTCTAGCCTGTGCTTCAGTCACATAACTTTTACTGCTCGTTATGCATGAACCACAGCATCCACCATTCCCTGTCAGACTCCCAGGTCATTTACCAAGTTTACTGTTTGAACAGATGCTTTGAATTTATAAACGCAGTAAATCACACCATGGAACCATAATACGCATCACTTTAAGCAGTGTAAAACTGGATAGGCTTTGAAATAAAGTGACACACAACAAATGTCCAAACTTTACTGCAAACAGCTGAAAATTCTAACATGCACAAATACATCCAAATGACTCAGAGCAATCCATATTGCAATCATTCACAAAAAAATCACAACTGAAAGCTTTAAATAATGCAAAGCTTATCGACTTCTGCAAACTCTGGTGGGATTTCATCATACTAGGCATACACAAATCCATAGCAAGTTCCTTCAAGAGATGACAATCCAACACCCTGAACTGAGCACACTATCCTTCAATGGACCTCTGCAGGTGAGGGGACCCCAGTGTGCTTCACACGTGCAATATAACTGGACACCAGTGAGAGAGAAAGAGGTGCAGGGAGGGAATAGCACCCACTTTGAGATTACAGTGAAGGTCATGGAGAATATGGGGTCTCAACTTCCTGTCCACTGCAGTAAGTTTTCCTTTATTTTAGTCTGATTTCACAAGCAAGTAAGAGATTATTCAATCCAAGCATGTGGTCAATATTTTTCATTCACAAGAGCAAAGACAGTACAAACGTAATCAGCTATCCCACACTTAAGTTTCAAAAACACAGAGAGATAGCATAGTCAATTTTTATCCACTGTGTTTTCCTCTCACTCTTCATGATTCTGATGTGCTGCTTCAACTGCTGGAGTGTTTTCAGTTTGATTGAGGTCATTCTTTCTGAATCACATTTTGATTTAAGTCAGGGTCAAAACACCAGCATAAAAGTAAACAGTGGCATGCTGTAGATTAGTTCTGACAGCAGGATACGACAAACAAGCAGTATATGTGAAGAGACTTTTTGTAATATTATTTTAAACATATAAGCTTTCTCCCAATCATCTTCCACCATTAATCTAGTTTTGATACTCATGTGAAGTATCCTGGTTTGCTATTTTAGATATCAGTAAAAAACAAAAGGAAAAAGTTATTTGTTTGAGATTAGAAAGAATGACAAAAATGGAACCAGAACTCCAACATATCAGTGCACTGCTCTGATGACAACATCCCACTTACACTCAGTAACTAACTTAGTCTCTAGGAAGCTAGAAGAGAATACATCAAGCATTAGGGAAAAAAAGGCCTATTTTCACTGGTCTATCTGGTATCATAATGTAGATGTTTAAATATAATTTTCTCCCAGATCCAGCACTAAGATATAACTTCAAAAATTACAGTCAGGAATTGAACATAGCCTAAATATCAACCTTGCTCTATCTGCACCTATCTTGGGAGCAGATGGGTAGGTAAAAGAACTATCAAAGTAGTCTCAACAGACTTTCAGTCAGCTGGCCAAATAAAAGGATATTTTTTTTAAAAAAAGAGTTGTATAAAGTGAAGATTTTCTAAAAAAAAAAAAAAAATAAAAAAAAGTAGATAAATAAGGGAGCCAACACAGAACAGTTCAGGTAAAAAAGTATCCTCATGTTAGACATTTGTCTTCAAAACACTTTACCTACCATGGGGTTATGGCATTACTATGGCTTTCAGCAACCTAAAACCTAGAAGGCTCTTCTGTGTATGTCATGTGTCCTTCCCCCCCAAATAACCCAAAACAAAACCAACCCCAAAACAAACAAACCAAACACCAAACAAAAAGCCCACCAATATAAACTGACAGCTGTCCTCAATCTATGTGGCAATACAGAATGTGATAAACACACCAGTAAAGGGTAAGCCTTACAAAAATCCTGAAAATCATACATATTTGTCAAGGAACCTCTAAAGCTATTTTTTGCCCCTCCTAAAGAGCAAGAGGCTCTTTGAGACCGAAAGTTTTCCCTGCCATGTCATTCTTTTGCAATAGTTCACAGATTTCCTAAGTTTAAAAAAAAACCAAAAAAACAAATTAAAAAAAACCAAAACAAAACAAAACCATAAAATTTTACAACCTTCTCAGTTTTACTCATTCCTCAGCAATACATGGGCACTGAGGACCCAGCTAGGCACAAAAAAAGAGAAGTCACATATCAGTGTTTAGTCTGAAACTGATGTTTAAGGTTCTCTGGTTGGTTCATACACAGTCTTCTCTGCTCTGCTATCTGTTCAGAGACCAGATAATTTCCACAAGTTCTATTTCTCTAGCACAGAGAGTATGTACAGCAATGTCACAGGTCCTCAAGACTTTTGATTTACAGCCAAAACATGCAAACAATTTCAGTTTTACTTCTTGCTTTTAGACAAAGATGCATATATCACATTTACTCCTTCAAACTCCTTAACTAAGATTGGGTACTAGAAACAGTCATGTCTATCTAGAATACTCCAGCATCAATCTTCTTTCTACTTGTGACAGCTCCATCCATAAAAAACTGCTTGCTGAACCGTACTATAGTCCTTCTCCACATGACGCCAGCATAATCTTCTCTCCATCAGCTCCATCAGTCTCCCAGTTTCTCCTCATGCATATGCGAAGTAGGAGGAAAAGAGTGTCCTCTACATTCATTTTTCACCTCCTTTTGTCCTATTCTGATCTATTCTTCTCACACTATTCACCTGGCACTTGCTTCGACCAAGTTTTTTTTGTACTAACTTCTCTGGAATATATACTGCACTGTGTCTTACCACAGTCACCTTCAACTCAGTAGTGCTCAGGAGCAACAATGCACAACCTCAGTCCTAGTCCCTTTCCACAGCTTCCTTCCTGCAGCTGCAGTGAAAAATGTATGCCCACATTTGGGAGATAGAAAGGATATTCCTAGCTACTTCCCGATTATTATTTTTAAACTCTGTCTTACCAAGTTTAACTTAACACAAGCTGGTAAAAGCTAAGGCTTTTCAGAGTCTGAACACCCTCCCCTCCGTTCTCCTCAACTACTGTTTCATTCTGAGCTCCCACCTTGATCTAAAGGCCCACTGGCCAAAGTGGTCCTGCCTCTCCTGCGTTCAGTTGCTACCTCTTGCAGACTGGCACTTACATTGTAGGTTAAGATCAGTGGGACTAGATCTCACAAGTCCCTTTAATCTTTGTCTTGCTTTAAAACTATTGTTTAGCTTATGTTTTGTTTTGCTTTTTTTTTTTTTTAATGCAGGGTTTAAACAGTCATTGCACTCAGTAAAAGGAAGACTGCAAGACAACACTTTCCAACATGTGATCCACAAATGCAGATTGCCAATGAATTCTGCTCAGGAGTCCATAAAAGATGAATAATTAAGAAAAACACCAAACAAACACCAAAGAAACACTTATTAGTGACCTTAAATGTACCACTCATAGACTACACTAAGCAGCAGAACACTTGGCAAGAAAAGCAAATGCCAGATATCTGAAGACGAAAAGAAATCCATGTTCTATTTGAGAAACAAATTCACCTTTTGAAAATGACAGATGCATTGCTGGGATAAGTTTTAAGTAATAGACTGTATAAAGAGAAGGAAACATTGTCAGTACAAACTATTCCATTTTCTTGAAAGGTTTCAATCATATCTGTTCAAACTCTGTGAACCTAAAACTGCCTTTGTTTATTTAGGAATGCCAAGCACATCCATAGAGAAAAAAACCCAGTACCTTCTTCACAAATGAACCAAACGAGACCATGGGCCCAACTGTCACAACTTTTAGGGCATGAATCAATTCCATCATACCAGTATATGACATCACTGACAAAGCTTATAAACATATCTAACTTATTACCTGTGAAGGAATGCAATCACAATCAGAGTCAAAAATAGGAATTTCTCAAGCATTTGAACACTTTTAGAACCTCAAGACACTACAGGCCACACTGACAAACTTACATATTCTTGTCACTCCAAGGATATGGGATCATATTTACACTGTTTTCTAAATGTTACGTTCCCTGTAGACAAAGCCAAGTGAACAAGAGTGGCTGTGAAACAACTGAGTGGGGTTTTTAATCACCTTATACCAACATCATCATATTTGTAGAAAGAAGCTACTAGGAAATGACTGAAATTGAGCCCTTCTTTAGAAAGACATATCTACATTTCTTCTTATACATGCATTATTAGGATTAACTTCTTCCCTCAAGTCTGGTCTAGGCACATGACTAGCCCATCTTTGCTAAGCTCCTATTCCATACCCTTTTTATTCTTACTCTTTTTTATTCTTAGTCCGTTTCTTTCTGTCAGACCTCAATCTCCTCCCTCCTTCGGTGCAGTAACCTGCCTGAAAAGCAAATTCTCCTGTCCAGCCAAAGTAAATCTGTTACACCTACTTCTGTAATACATTATATTTACCTGCTGCTTTTTAATGCTGCCACACAGCCATGCTTTCAAGTAGACTACGAGTCTGCATCTTGGAAATGCTTGAAAGCTGTTCTCAGCAATGCTACAGATTATGCTTAGGTGTTTCGCTTGGGGCTTTTTTTTCCTTGTTAAACCACAATGAAAAGACTTCATGCCAAAATCACAGACACTACAAGTTAGGGAAAGTCAGACAGGGACTTCATAAAGTTTGGAGAAAACACCATCGACCCCGCGAAGGCTCCAGACACCTGTCAAAAGTTCGGGGAGGAGAAGGGGTGTCCCACTGCCACTTAGTGAGGGATTAAAATCCCATCCATGCAAAAGCATGCATTTCTGCCCTTTCTCATGCAGCTTCGCCCGTCTGTTTGGCTTGGCTTCGTCTCCTGCTGGAAGCCTGCCGCAGGGAAGCAAGCTCAACGCGAGAAAACCTTGTATTTTATTTATTTATTTCCCTTTCCCCTATTTAAAGGGCAGCTCCAGCTCCATCCCCATCCCCGCCGCTGTCAGGGAGGAGAAGATCCCGCGAAACGTCAGCGACACACAGGGACACAGACACACACAGGGACACACACACGGTACACACAAACGGGCACAGACACACACACGGACACAGACACCCACCCGCACCCCGGCAGCCGCGGCGGCGGGCGGGGGAGGCAGCGCCGCGACTCCCCGCACACGCCGGGCAGCGGCAGCCGGCGGGATGCGGGAGCCGGCGGGATACCGGAGCAGGCGGAATAGCAGAGCCGGCTATAGGGATGCGGGGCGAGGGGCGGCGATCCTGGGGCGCCTCCCCAGCCCCCCCCCACCCCGCTGCCGCCGCGGAGCGGGCGCGGGCCGCGGCCGCCAACGGCCCCACCGCCACCGGAGGAAGAAGAGGAGGAGCGGGG